>NNCF01129727.1:163645-176509 GCA_002313205.1 Laupala kohalensis
AATATATATATATATATATATATATATACCTACCTTGTCGATAAATTTCTTCAAGCTTATATTCATTCTTTGTAATTGTCACGCTCAACTCATTCATTCTTTGATCTATTATTCCTTCCATTATCTCCACATTGTTCTATCCCGCAATTTTTTCATCTTCCATGATTTCCTCTTTGAGCACTCCCACACTCTCTTGCACTTTTCCAGCAACCCTATTCGCTATTATTGTCTCCATTCCCTTTCAATCGGCGTTTGTCAGAGTTAACATCTCTCCTAGTCTATTCACTGTGTTCTTGAAATTCACTCTATTTCTTAAATATTCATTTTAATAATTTCTTAAATAAACATTTTAATAATTCAGACACATCTTCCGTTATTACAACTTGTACATTGCCATTATATTTTTGAATTTCTCCCCGTGAATACTACTTGTTGCTTTTCTACTTGCTTCTGTAGCTTTTCCTTGTTAAATTCATTTCGTTCTAATTCTTCTACTTTTTTAAAATATATGTCTTTCCTCAGCACAGTAGTAGCGCTCCAGCGTGTAAAACTAGCAGTCCTGGGTTCGATCCTCGGTCGCTTTACCTATTTTCATTCAGTATAAAATGTTAAATGAATTTTAGTAAATGAGTACATATAATAATATTCCATTCATTCATGAACTGTGAAGTTCATGAACTTTATTAATTCCATTGACTTTTCACAAGATCTTACGTCAAGTTCCTTAAAGAAGCCGTACATTTTATTTTTTTCAGCGCGAGTTAATATGCATCTTTGATTTTTCATCACGAAGACTTCACTTTAGATATTATAACAGTAATGGTTACTTTTATTTATTATTATTATTATTATTATTATTATTAATTTTAGTAGTAGTAGTTGTAGTAACGAATTCTCCCAATGAATGGAAGATGTTAAGTAAATGACTCAATCAATTTTTCTTTGGGTTCTTCTTGTAGTAACAATAGGCTTTCGTTCTTTCCGAGAAAGCTTGTTTACGTTCTTCCGACCACTTTGGTCTGTAGTGTTTCTGTTTTGGTTTCTCTGGTATAACTTCCCATTTGTCCACTTTGTATCTGAAGGTGACTCTTTTTAAATATCGGTTGATCTTGCATTTTTGAGGTCTTTCGTACTTCATTAAGCCAAGGTGTTGAGTTTTTCTGTGAGTTTACGTAATCTATTATCTTTTTAGTCAATCGATTCTCTGGTAACCTGTTAAGATGTCCAAACAATTTCATTCGCCTTTTCTTAAAGTTAATTTCAATGTTTGAAATTTTGCTATAATAATTGTAAAAATAACTCACATACTTCATACTCAAATTTACACATTGTATAGAATTATCCTCCGCAGTGCCCCTATCTATATATACTAATATTATTATTGAAAGGAATATTAAATATGCATGATAGATAATGTTGGAAATCGAAAACGGACAAAAGTTAAAACTTTTGACAAAAGATTATTTCTTTAATTTGTAAATTTAAAATCAAATATTCCTGAAACGAAATGAAAGATGAAAATTTACTCACGTTGAAGGAATGAAGGATACATGACTGCTTTAACCAACAGTAAAATACACATATATAAAATTACTTAAAAAATATATAAATTGAATTAAAAACATTTTGGACCGCGTTAACGAGCCCTTCTGAGGCCCAGCTCCACTTGGGTTTCCTTTCAACACACTCTTAATGGAGTGAAAACGCCTGCATATAATTTAAATTACAGTACGCAAGTTGTGTGTGTGTAATGCGCACATGTAAGATCTTTTAAACCGTCACAATTTCCAAAACTAAGATATCGAAACGAAAAATTTCTGCCCCTTTCAGTAATTCTTTGTTTTTATTGTTGTTATTATAAAGTTAGTGATATCACCACTCACAACATATTTTTGGGTGGGTAAATTCGGTAGCAATCAGTTTTCTCTCGACCCTATCTCAGTTGAATTACGTGTGTCTGTCACTCCTAGTCGGTAATGATGAGTTTTACTGTATTAATCTAATTGTACCCGCTGTATTAATTGTATTTGAATTTGCTGTATAATATATTTGTGCTGCTGTATAGTTGTATTTGCTGCATTAATCTAATTGACGTCCGTATTAATCTAATTTCATTAGGATGAAACACCATTGTCTTCATTGAAAAGAAAAACCCGAAGTTGACAATGGTGCAGTTACTTTTCATGAGTAAAGTATTTCCATTGTTCCAACTGGCTTAATTAGTATTAATCAAGACCCGAATTTCAACAGTTTTTTGGTGAGTTGCGTATCATTGAAGAGCAGGAATCATCAAAGAGTTATAGATTTGTTTCGTTATTACTCATCAACAAATGTCATACTCTACGAAATATATTTGTCTCTTTTTCTACGTAAGTAGTTTTTCTACAGTATGTCTGACTGTTTTAACTTTTGATGCAGAATATTTTTTTGCACTGTAGTTGATGTTGATCGAGTAGGGGATATTATTACTTACAGTATATTTTCAGAAAAAATATTTGTTGACTAATAATCCTTGCATTATTAAACCTTTCTCTGCTGTCTCGGGATTGTGCTATCTACTGAACGACATAATTAAGCTTGGAATGTCGAAGATACCACTTCAATTAATCATAATTGGGTGAATGAATGCAACGTTCATAAAATGTGGCAATGCTTGCAAAACAATTAAAGTGATGTTAGTTTTCAAACATACATTTGGAAATTAATGAGTGCAAAATACTGAGTTTTTCAGCATGGTGAAATACACGTATATGAACGTTTCTTTAAATAAAGAATTGTTCAGAATTTAAATGGACGTGCTTCAATTTTTAGAAAATACTCCTTTATTATTTTTCAGAAATACTTATTCGTTGAGTTTCTTCTCAATACATTACATGCGATGTGAATTTTTGTAGCCTTATAGAATTGTCCGGTTACCTATTTAAATTAATACCTTAATACTTTCATCCGGAGCAAGTACCGTTGCATTCACGTAACCTAAAGATGCTAAATTAATTAGGTACGAAAATATATTCATCTCTTGGGGAATTAAAGGTATCGGATGAAGATAAGGAACAGAATTTTGGTCCATCTGAGCTTTCGGGAGAAATGAAGCTGGGTTGACCAAGCTTCCTACAATGCGTAGACATTACATTCCTGTGCAATAACTACAATACATTATTACTTCGTTCTATTCCCGCTGGAAAACGAGTAATTCTCTACATTTCTTTTTCACTTGCCTCCTATTAGGTTTACAGAATTTGCGTTATTGTTCACTTACTACTAAGCGAGCAATAATTGAATGTATGTATACTTTCTGATTACCAGGACTAATCTTCTTTTCTTCAGGAAAAAATAAAATCTGTATCTACTCTACCCGGCACGGTCTTAATCTGAGACCGTCTGGGATACATCGCTTCGCTTCTCTCTTAGCTACTTACCGATAACGGTGGTCTAGTGGTAGCACATTCGCTTCCACGATCCCGCTGAGCTGTAGAGCGTGGGTTCAAACCCTGCTCGGCCAAACTCGGTGAGGTTTTCAGCTGGGGTTTCCCTCACCTACTTCAGACAAATGTTGGTTCGGTACCATAAGTTCCCTGGCTACCTAACATCTCTCCTTTCCAATTCTCTTACCAAAGTCCAACGGTTAGGTGGTAGAGCAGGCCTCATGGCCTGAACCTCTCCAAAAAGGTATAAAATAAATAAATACCGTACCTCTTTTACTAGACTAATCTTTTGATTTGTTATGTCTAACAGAATTGGCTTTCTGATAATGATATAAAAAGTACTTTTTTCCCATTATTCTTTAGTTTAGTTTTTACTGTCGACAAAATTTCAAAGGTAATCATTCTCACGGCGGTACATGTATCTACGTTAGAAATAACATTTTATCCTTCCTACTGTTAGGTTACGAGAAATTTTGCTCGGATGGTATTTTCGAAATCTTTGCAGTTCATTTGATCGATAAAGGCATTGTAGTTTTGTGTATTTACAGACCTTCTCAATCAGATCTTGAAATATATTTTCTGAATTTCTAAATTGCATTACAACGTCTAACACAGAAATATAGGAAATCTGTTATTATCTGTGGTGATTTCAACATTGATTTTCTCAATGAATCGGATTCCGCGCATAATCCCAAGAATCGGTTCAATAAACTAATCAGTTCCTTCAATCTTGTTACTACGATAATCGACCCCACTCGCGTCTGTGGTTCATTCCAAACATTGCTGGACCGGATAATTGTCAACATTAGACTCATGTACTTCTCAAGTATTTAAACCGGGGTATAGCGACCACTTTGCCCAAATATTAACTATTGAAGATAAATTAAATCACGAAATACCCTCTACAAGATTACTAGACAGTTCAACGAAAAAGTTTAACAATTTTTAAAAACTTTTTCCGTCCGGAAACGTGGTATGACGTGTATAAATGTGAAAGCACCATCGATAAATTCAATGTATTTTTTCAATAGCAATATCCTTGAAGTATTACATGTTAGTGATACAAGCCCATTTTTCGGCCATACATTTACTCGCCGTAGCCCATCTAATAACATATTTCTCTATCTACCTATAAAGCACACGCTTGGCTTGTGCATGTATCTGTACACTTACGAGAGGTGGGTCGACTGGGATGTGAGTTCGAACCCCGGATCACTGGCTGCTGCTCTCAACATTGACATGGACACAATGATAGCATCGTCAGATTTAAACATCATTTATTATACAAATAATTGGAATCAGGTGAGACCAACATTCGACAAGCATGCCATGCGAATTAACAATGCTACATAACTACCACTACTAATACATAGTTAACATTCAAAGAAATTCAATGATTCCACTAATGTGAATTATAAGAATTCTGTCTAAGACCCAACTACATCTCAATGCAACAAACAACAATTAAGAGAAAAGAATCCTGACTCGCGTGTGTTCTTTTACCAACACTGGTAATTATTAACATCAAAGAACAGGAAGAGTCGATTCACAAGTATCAAAAATGGAAGTGTCTGTTTCACACTTATTTACAAGTACAATAAATCGAGTCGATATCCATTAATACCAAATAATAAGAAGAAGAAACGGAATAAGACCTTAGCAGTCGAGCGTCGGATGGACACATTTTCACATACTGATTTGAGAAAAGCTGTACAAGTGCAATGAATTATTACGAGTCGCACACAAGACGCACGGAAGGTGCGTGTTGCGGAATGTAATTTTGACCTTACACTGCCGACCTCCTCGCTCGCTCGTCGTCTCATGGAAGATTTCTTTGTGTTTTCAAAAATGGCTGTGTTGGAGGGGAGCCCAATAGTTTTAAAATGACGTCACCATGGACTATATTTAGAATGAGGTCATGGTGTCCAGTCGCCACATTGACCGGTCAAAACAGCCATCGCAGCACCCTCTGAAGGCGTCGTTGACTGCGTCGCCCTTCCCACGCGTGGCGGCGTGCCTAGGGCAGCGGAACGGAAGTCAGGTTTTGGGTGTCAGGGTTGACCGTGAGATTTGAAGTCTCGGGCGGTTGCTCTTCCCTGGGTAAAAATAGCTTTGACTGCAGCTAATTTATCACTTCCATGAATATGGTTAATCTTAAGGAATTAAAAAGAAAGTAAAATTTTAGTTGGAATATGGAGATATATGAAAAGAATTTCATTGGGGCCGTAACATTAGTTAAAGTAAACTATCACAATCGATGGATAACTCAAGGGATAAGTTCTTCCAGAAACAAACGTCATTTATATCATCTTTCAAAACACAATAACCAACCACTCGAATTTTATTATTTCCGTAAATATAAATCCATTCTGAGAAAGTGGTCTATGCAGCTAAAGTAATGGAAAATGACAGACAGATAATAGAATCCAACAACCGGACTAAAATCATGTGGAATATTATAAAGAATTACACATCCCCTTCAGAAAGTCTCCAAGAAAACATTTCCCTATTAGACGGTGGCAAAATTGTATCAAATCTAAAGGACATCGCAAATTTGTTTAATTATTATATCTCAAAAATAGGTAAAATATCGTAACGCAAAACCCATGTCAACCAAATACATCCACGCATTCTATGTTTACTTCCGAGAATAACTCTAGTGAAGTTATAAGAGTCATCAGTTCTTTAAAAAAAAACTTTTCAGCAGGGATAGATGATATACTTGAATATTCAGTAAAATCTACCTCTCACGTTATATTAAATCCACTCACTCATATTTTCGATAGCTCCTTGTCAGAAGGTGAGTTTCCTGACGTATTTAAAAAAGCTAAAGTGAAACCATTACATAAGAAAGGAAATAAACGTGGTTGAAAACTATCGACCCATAAGACATTGCCAACTTTCTCAAAAATCCTGCAAAAACTCTTTTATAAGAGACTTAGACTTCTTACTGCATAATAATGTTCTCTCCAACGATCAGAAAATCCTTTTCATCTAAAAGCGCCATATTTTCTTTTCTAAATGATGTAACCAATTCTCTTCACCGTAGAGATAATCCACAAGGTATTTTTCTTGATTTTTCGAAAGCATTCGATGTAATCGATTACGAAATTATTCTTTCAAAACTGCGCTCATACGGCATTCGTGAATTGGCACATCAATGGATAAATTCCTACTTGAATGATAGGCATCAGCAAGTAGAAATTTCCCATGTTGAAAATAAAGTATGTCAATATTACCTCTCAGAAACAAACCCACTTACTTGCGGAGTTCCTCAAGGTTCAATTTTAGGTCCTATCTTTTTATTGTACGCAAATGTCATCCATCACGCCCGATTGAAAAATGGTTCTCTTTGCTGCTGGCACAAATCTACTATGTAAACATGTCAATGCGTGAAAAGCTCTATCTAACCTGTATTCTTGGTTTCATTCAAATCGCCTCATCGTGAATACTAAAAAAAAAAACAGTATTCATGTCATTTCGCAATAGTGTAACGAAATCTCTTCCTCCTACAGCCCTTTCGCTAACAAAACCGAAATAAAATCAGTCAGGATAACAAAATTTTTAGGGCTTCATATTCAGGACAACCTCAAATGTAACTGTCATATTGATAATTTGAATTCCAAACTAAGCAAAATATGCTATGCTTTCCGAGTTTTAACCAACACGTTAGTTTCTCGCTGCATGTATTTTGCAGATGTATATTCTCATTCACGGTACGCCATTATCTTCTGGGGAAAATCCACTCAGATCATACAAACTTACGGAATTCAAAAGAGAATAATTAGGATTATATGTAAATCTCGTCCCTGAAATTCATGTAAACCTTTATTTTGAGAATTAAATATTCTCCCTCTCCCTTGTATATACATTTATGAAGTAGTCGTGTTTGTTAAGGAAGTACTATTAAAATCCCACCCCTGCTTTAGAAGAAATAGTCTAGTTCACGAACACAACACTCGTAATAAGGTTAATATTCGTCTTCCCGGCGTGTCAACGTCTCTTTGCCAAAGAGGCCCATATCATTCAGGAAATTTTTGTATAATTCCCTGCCCCAAAATCTAAAAGATATAAATAAATTGAATCTTTTTAAATCCGCGTTTAAAAGCTTTTTAAGGTGATATTGTTTCTATAATGTGAAAGAATTTTCAAATTTTAATAAATGAAGTTAATGAGAGTTTCTATTTCCTAATAAATATTGTTTTCACATGACTTCGGATGATGTGATGTTAATATCTCTTATACTTTATCACGACATTGTTATAATACTCTAGATATTTATTAAATTCTTTTTTCATGCGAGTTGATTTTGCTCCCTTTGTTTATTAATAGTTTATTTCTAACTGTACGCAGCTTTGGCACGGACATTATCCTGACCCGGGTTTTCCTCCGGGTTTCCTCCAGGTAGTGGCGGATTGTCATTNTAATCTCGATTTTTTACTGCACTAAAATCTATAATTTATTTTGAATAATAAATGGGTAACACAAGGTGTTCATTAAAATAATTTCTTTTGTAAATATTAAATCCTTTAGTAGATAGAGAAATGCTGTCGCGGACGTTCTGGTAAGACTCTTTGAGGCATACAATGTCATTCATTGTTATCACCTATCTCTAACCGTTTAGGCGGCGTAAGCGAATATACTCGTCTATTTTCCAGGTTTTATCGACATTTATTAACATAAACAATTTCTATCACATATTCAACAAATAGATGTTTGGTTATGTTCATCCTGGACATCTAAACTGTCCCCTCGCCAAATTTCATCACGATCGGTTCAGTGGTTTAGTCGTGATCAGATACCAAACAGACAGAAGAAACACTTTCGCATTTCGCATGTATGGATTACAGGAATTGTTCTCAAGAAGAGCTCCAACGATTTCGATGAAATACAGACTAGAGGAATGTATGCTTGGATACAAAAGCGGTCTAACATGGTCTAATTTCCGTGTTGATTAATTGTTTTTGGGCACCATCCGACATCTCTATTGTTTGTGTAACTCTCTAGTACAATTTCATTCTTCTTACCAGTTTCGACTAATATTTAAGTGATTTGAAATTGAAGATACCGTTTAGTAAATATTCCCTGAATTCACTCGGAATCCCGCTATTCGCTGTGTTTGTAAAACTCCTAGAATTTGCTTTAGATAACAAGTCTGGAGAGCAAGAGCGAGAGAACTCTGCTCTGCATGATATAATAGTGAATGAAATATAATATAAAATATACTAATACTGAATTAAATATATTATCCACGAGTTTTGGGGCAATTTATGGAACGCTAATGGAACGTTTTTTAAATTTCATTGAGTGCCAACATACCTTTTCTCTCAGTTCTTTCTTCGTGTCTATTCCAACACAGATTCGTCGACAGGTGTACCCAAGTATAAAACTCTTTAATAATATTTAATGAGATACTTTGGATTATCCATATTTCTTTTTTTCTCGCAACCAACCCGTTTTGAATATCATTATATTTCTCTTTTTAACGTTTAATTTTGTTTTTTTATCGTGTCAATATTTACCTAGGGCATCTGGCTCTCTTTGGAGTTCCTCAGAAGATGACATAGGTGACTCTATCTGAGCTATATTTGAATAATCAATAATTTCATTAACGAACAAGATAAAACGCAGTGAAGAGAGGAAGCATCCTTCACACCAATGTTTGCAGGGAAAATATTTGTTGAATAACGCCTATCAATGTTAAAAATGCTGTGTCCCCGTGATATATTGTCCTTTCCATAATGAACTTCGTGAGATTTATTTTTTCTAGTATTTGCGAAACGAATGCTCTATCTGCTGTGTCTAAAGCTTTCCCGAAAACCATGAATGCACAAATTAATTTCCCTCTTTTTAATGAGGTGTCGGTTTCTGACAGAGAATAAATATGTTATCTAATGTGCTGTAGTTATTTTGAAAGCCCTCTGGAAATGGTGATAATTTTGTGTTTGATTCAACCCAGTTTTTGGGACAGCTATACAAGACGCGATACCTATCACGCTGCGAAGAGATATTCTTCTAAGTTATTTGGATCGTTTGTGTCACCTTTATTCTTATATTTTGGTTGAATCATAGCTTTCTCCATGGTTAAGGGACAGCGAATGTATCACAAATAAGTAGGTAAGTCAATAAATAAGTCGCAAAACTGCATAGAGGCAATAATAATCGAAGTAACATCCTGACATTTATTTCAGTCTTCTACATAATCGCTCTGTACATTCAGACTCGTATCACATCCGATTGGCTAGTCTACTCCTGGCATTTGCTACGGTTGTGAATGAACTCTCAGTATTTTTCAGTTTAATCTTCCTAATTATTTTATTTTTCTCGAGTTCTTGTAATTCAATTGTTGTATTTACTTCCTACCTTTCTTGTAGTGTAAAAATTTGTTTGTTTTGAATGTGATAAGTAGAAAAAACATTAAATATGTTTCCTAAGGTATCATCAAGCCTAACGGACCTAACATACTTCGTATTGTTTTCATTCAAGTGATTCTCAAAGGTGTGATAAAATTTACGTAAGTACAAAAGGAATCATTAATTTAGTTTCTTGGTGCAACAAGAGTAAATATTAGGATGCATTTAGATTTTCTCGTTCATATTCTAACACGTAATAATTAAACTTTCAAAGAAACCCTGCCCCATTGTTGCACCCAAGTTTTGTCGTTATAATTCCATAGAATTATTACATCATTTTATAGTTGGCTTTTCTCGATTTTTTCGTATTTATTTACATTTTAACACAATATAGAGTAGTTATTGTCGAATTAACCTCCAGTTGTCCAGTTGTATTTCAGTCATTTTAGTCGTTGGTTTATATATTCATTTATTTATTTAATACCTCATTTGTAACTTCCGTAGTAATAAATTTATTATGATACTAATATCCTTAAATCAGTGTTAGTTGTCAGTTTTCGTGTATTCTCATTTGCTTCTGTCGTTTAGTTGCTAACCAACTCACACCAATGGATACTATCGCATTCCTCAAGTCATTCAAAACTGATCTTCAGAAGGCGTACAATGACTTGGTACAATTTATTGACCCACAGATCAGTGCGCTGGAAGAGGTCAATAAGAACACGATCGGCGGTTGGACAAAAGTCAGGAATTATCGCCGTCCTTCCAACTGCTATCACCCGATTAGACCAATGACACATGCACCACCCCAACTCCTCACTCAGAATAAGTTTAGTGTGTTCGATGACATTTCCCAGTTTCCTCCCCTAATCCTCCTACTCGTAACAACCCTTCCCGTACCTAAACCCGTTTACAAACCACGCACTGGTAGGCACAGCCGCCCAAATCCACATAAAGTAGTGCTACCCAGAGATGAAGTCAACACTTCCACGCATAAATCAAAAGTGCTCATATTAACTGATTCGCATGGTCGCCACATGTCCTCCGTTTTGCGTGGATTGCTTCCCAACCAGTTTTTAGTTTCCGGTGTCTTCCCGCCAAACGCTCGTGTGGCTGAAGTTATTCGAGAACTGGACACCTACACTAAGCCACAGAGCGGGACACAGTAATCATCATAAGTGGGCAGAACGATATTAACTGGGGATGACATTTCAACGCTTCTGAACATGTACAATAACTAAACACGGCCTCTCAACACACAAACATAGTACTCTCTAGCCTGCCTCCACGCTTCAACGTTCCACAAATAAACCACGAAATTAACCCGGAAAACATCTCCCTAAAACATCACCTCACAGACATAAAAATAACATTTTTTATTTGCAACCACATCCGACTGCCAAGGACTTTACCCAGCACGGTTTTCATCTGAGACCGTCTGGGAAACATCACTTCGGTTCTCTCGTAGCTTCACATCTGACCTCACATCATCCACCCGTCCCTTTACCCGCTCCTGCTCCTACCTCATCACCTCCTCCGTCTGCACCAACGTCATCTCCACCTCCTCCTCCTATCTCTGCACATCTCTTCCCTACATCCACTCTCCTCCCGCCCCTATAAACAGTTACAACTTGCGCTCAAGTGTACGATGTGGTACTGGAAGGAGACAATCGCGTTCGGGTGCAGTGTGCGGGCTTCATCTGGGACTAGAAGCTGTACCAAATTGAAATTCCCCTCCAGAATCTAACTTCAAATCCAATTTTCGAGAATCACAAATTCTTTGTGAAAATAAAATAATTATATTTCATCATAATTTCCAATCTCCTTTAAACAAATTGAGAGACATTGAAATTCTGGTACACGAAAATCCATTCGATTTGCTATGCCTCACAGAACATTGGTTTTCAACTAACAACATCAATGATAATGCTATTTCTAATTATTATTTACCAAGTTCTTACTGTCGGCAAAATTTTAGAGGAAAAAATTCCCACGGAGGTACATGTATCTACGTTCGTAATGATATTTTAACTTCCGCAATGCAGAGCTACGTGAATTTCTGCGTTGAGAGTGTGTTCGAATTTTCTGCAGTTAATCTGACCGGCACCGGTATTATTGTATTGTGTATTTACAGATCTCCTCAATCAGTTCTTGACATATTTATTCGGAACCTCATAATTATTTTAAAACATACTACACGTAAATCTACTAAATCTATCGTTACAAGTGGCGATTTCATAATAGTAATAATAATAATAATAATAATAAACTTATTGTCAAAAAAAAGTACAGACTGCGTATGACCACGTGGAGGACAATAAACTAATTTACTCTCCGGAAGCAAGCAAGGGACCATCCCATCAATTCCGATCAAGGGTCCTAAGGCAGAGGCGGATTCAAAATTTTTAGCAAAAGTTCCTAGATAAGATAAAAAGTTAGCTGCGAGTTATAATACATATATAATATCAATATGTTCGTCATTTAACGAAAATATGTTTGTAAATTTACATGTACATTTATATGTTTGTAAATTTACATGATAAGTTATTATCGAACTATATATTATTCTGAGTATAGTGTTTAAAAATCATAAGAGTTGAAAAAACACTAAATTCACGATTTATTGTTGAAATATACACGCCCCTAGACAAAGCCTAGAGAACAAGTATAAAATATCCGCCTCTACCCGAAAGAAAACCGGAGCAAAACCCGGGCCAGGATGGGGCTTCCGAATTAATGTACACTACCTTGCCAAAGTTGAATACACATAAAACTAAATTAATATGAGCCATAAGACACAACAATCATACAAGAAAATAGTTTTTTTTTAAATTGATATAAGTTATTTAAAAAGTACAACAGCAATGGCGTGATAAGTACAAGACAGATTTAACTTTTATTAAAATCAATAAATTCTTTTACAGTGTAGAAGCACTGGTGCAGGAGGTAGTTTTTAACCGCGGATTTGAAGAGATTCAATTTCATAATGTCTTTTATATTCTTGGGCAGGGAATTATATAGAACGATTCCCGAATGATGCGGTCCTTTTTGGCAAAGAGTGGTTGACACTCTAGGCCGATGAATAT
>NNCF01129727.1:197960-216912 GCA_002313205.1 Laupala kohalensis
TAAGAAATACTTCACAGTATAAAGAATGCGAATGAAAAATAAATGGTTCAATATGAAATTATGAGCATAAAACAATAATATACGATACAATACGAATCCTTTCTCCTGCGTTTTCGTGAACCTAGAAAAGCAGCCATAATAACTGAAACAGATGAAGCTCGTATTTTTTGACAGTCAAGAGACCCACCGAAGCGTACTCAAGCGGAGAACTTCGGCGCTATTGCAAAATAATCTTAGTGTGCCGGTCACTGGCACTCCCTGGCGGCGTAAGTTTGAACTATGCGAGCTATTACATGCGTGAGCCCTTCTCATAGGGCACCTCCGTCTTCCCGGGACGGGAGGATACTGAAGAATATTAATATATCTTCAAGGCGGGAACATCAATTTTGACGAACTGCGCAAGCGTGTGGCGCACCTGTACGCAAGAGGTGTCCGTTCAGTCCAGGTGTACTTTTATCAGTTACCTGCAGGATCATTTCGAAACATATATATATGATTGGAAATAATATGATTATTTGTGGATATTAAGATTTTTAGTGACTCAAAATACTTAATGAAAGACTGCATCAGTGAAGGCGCACACACACACATACAAAATTTACAATCGTAGCACGTAGAGTTGTAGTTGTTTTTATAAACCATATTCCATTTCTTTTCATGAAATAATTCTTCTCGTTTGTATCGTGCAAAATTAACAAATTGTAATAAATAAGTTATCGCGATTGAGAGTATTTACTTTATAAGAAATTGTGGTCTTTTACACAGAGAATTCTGAACGAACATTCGTAACATTTATATTAACATCCCTAGCTGAAAAGAAAATTACCGATTATATTTTATTTTTTCACTACTGCATCCAGTGAGCAAAGAGGATTAACCGCGACTGTGCCGGAGGAATGAGACAGAGCTGTCAATCTTGAAGACATGAATTTCCGACCAATCTATACAGTAACACTTAACAATTGCCGATTTCTAAGGGATCACACATGTTTTCAAGAGACTTCAGTTAAACACACGTCTTGTTCAACAAATTACTACAGCTTTTGAAAATGTGATTATTTGTTCACATGTTTCTTCAATGAATATACCACATTTTCATGAGTATCAACATATTTCCAGATCAAAAGTGTTTGGCAAATACAATTTCTGTGAACGCCTTTCACCTCTTGATGATGGATCCTGCTCAGTAGTGACTCCTGAGAGAGAAAAGTTCCTTTTGACTGTAAAAACACTTGGAAACATTGGAAGAATGCGGGATCTAGAAACAGAGTTAAAAGAAAAACTTCTTACACTGCAGTCTTTAAGACTCGCCCGACTTCTCTTTTGGCACGCTAAAATCTTGTTTTTCCTTTTTAAATTTAGTCTTTCCTTTCAAATTTGTGAATTGTGCATTCTCTAAGAAGCTGTAAAAATGTTCATGATTACGAAGAGGACATAAGTGTTTCCAAATAATTATAATTCTATTTCAATTAGAATCCTAAGAAATGATATCAAAAAATGCCATAAATTACCACATGAGCAGAGTTACAAAGAAAATTAATGCGTCTGACCTGAAACAATAGAAGCAATTAAATCACCTAATTTCTTAGGAACTAATTAATGCGTTCATGGCTCGGCATTGTTTGGCTCATACTAGTAAAAATAATAAATATTATCTACATTATGTGTGAATTTTATGATTACATAAAATATATCAAATAAATTTCATAAAATAAGTAAAATAATTAATCTATTAATTTGTGAAATTTTTCATTTACGAAATAACGTGCTTTTACAGCTACTTCTTTACTGACAGTCGCTGTTACAACATTCTACGTATCTAAAGAATGTTGAAGCTTTTGCGTACACTGAACTATATAATATTTACATATGTTACAAAATAAAGAGATTTCATAGCACAGAACACGACATGTCTGATATGGACTTTTACTCTGAGAAAGTTTTCTCCCCGTATTCGTCTTTCATGAACGGGTTCTTCAATCGGATGCCTAACATATTTAATTAAAGTAATTGTCAAAAAAGCATTTACAAACAGCGTATGATCTCGTGGAAGACAATAAACTAATTTACTATTCGAGAGCAAGCAAGGTATAATCCCATCATTTCCGATTAAGTGTCCTAAGGCATAGGTAGATTGAAAAGTTCAGCACATTCCTAAGATAAACATTTATTTCTGTTATAATAACAGAATACCAAAAAATTGTATTTAATAAAACACACAAAAAGTTATTTCAGAAGTACGCATTAATATCCATTACCTAAGACCGTTCGGAATATGTGTTTTATAAATCGTAACTTAAAATAATTATATGAAACGTAGGGCACCAGTGCTTAAAGCTGGAGGTCCCCGGTTCAATCCTCGGTCCCATATACCATTTTCATTCAACATAACATGATTAATATGTTACCTGTTGGTGTAGTTTAACGCAATTTAAGTGTTATGGTACATATTTATGTAAACAGAATGCCACTTCGTCTATCGTGTTTCATTTCCTGTTAAATGTTTTCGTTCGGAGGGATTGTTCCAATTAGAAGATTTAATTCTGAATATTTTACATAGATAAAACTTTTATTCCGTATAAATATTGCCTGTCCTTAAGAGAATGATCGTTACAGCTGAGCATTTCACGCTAATTGAAGTCTCCGAGCGTTGTAGTGTCATTCAGGACAATGCAACAAACAATATTCCCTTTTTATCTACTTAAAAGCGAAATATCGAAAACTCTCTAAATTTGTTTACAGATATTTGATTTAACCTTCGCATTTGTGCGAAGTGCCTTTAGTGCGAACGACAGAAGTATGGAAACAATTCTACGCCTTTGTATCCATCAAAAAAGAAATATTTTGAAAAACTACTTTTTGGGCGAGATTATTGATGCAAAAGTTGGAAGAGGGGTGGAACATAAGATGGGAGAAGGCCAGTGAGGGACAAGATTTATATAGATTTATACTGGATATGACAGTTTTGAGAAAGAGAAAAAAGTGGTTTGCACTAGGAATGGATCTGTTGAATGAATCAAATTTTATAAGGACATGGAAATATAAAGAGTTATAGGAAGAAGAGAAATATTTACGTGAATGATAAGTGTGAATGTTGAAAAGAAATCGACACTTTTAATAGTGGAAGGGAGGATCTACATTATATTATTGAGAATCAACTAAAACCTGTTTATTGTGTAATGAAAAGAAGAAATGTTTCAGTGATGGGGAAGTAGTTAAAGAAGTAATATACAGTGCTGCCGAATCTCTATTCGATTGCCACAATGAGAAAGCAGAACTAATGTCTTCCATAAACAACATTCAATTGTCTCACCAAACTGTTCCTCGACGAGTAGAGAATGTTTCTAATAATTTGGAAACTGTTAAAAAATGATTTAAAGTCATGTCAGTTTTTTGCCTTGACGAAAGTACATACGTGTCGGATATAGCACAATTGTGTGTTTTTATCAGAATGGTGTTTACTGATTATACAGAAAAGGAGAGTTTTTAAAACTACTTCTGCTGTATGGTACTAAGGGGGACGATATTTATGATCCATTTCTTCAGTTTGCGAAAGTTATTACTCTCAAAACGTGTTGCTGTAGCAATCGATGGGATACCTTCAATGACTGGCGAAAACAACGCGTTTCTTGCTCTTTGTGCTAATGAATAATTTCCAAAATTTCTCTCTTATCACCGTATTGTCCATCAGGAAGCTTTAAGAGCTAAGGTACTTAAGTTCGAGCATATTATGAATTTGTAAGGCGTGTAGGAAACTACATCAGGTCATCTTCACTCTTTGATCAAGGGTCTTTTGAATGCATCACATGCATCACATCAGTGAACCAACTTACAGTGAACATGCAGGGTCAGATTTCACACTAATGAAAGTACAGTAAATGTTATAAAATTAAAATAAATAAGTCCATTTAGTTTCTTCGGAGTTAATATTTACTATTTTTCCATATTATTTCATTGTAATTATTATTATTATTACCCATTTAGTTTCTTCGGGGTTAATATTTAGTATTTTTCCATATTATTTTATTGTAATTATTATTATTATTATTATTATTACTGCTACTACTATTATTATCATCGTCTTCATCGTTATTATGTCACTTGGCGCTCGCGCACCCACATCTATGAGTAAGAAGCACCCTTATATACAAAAAGGTTAAACATGGTTGTTTTGCATCATTGCGTGTAATATGTGCAGCGAATCAAAGTTATCGGAACATTTTCTTCAACTTATCATAATTTTTTATTCCACAATGTACCGATGAGTAATCTCCGTTAAAGTACCCCATTTCCTGGAGACTCATCTTGCGTAATGTTTCTGCGCAAACATATTCGCGTCTTGCAAACCGTATATGCCGTAGACTGAAGATATAAAATCAAGCGAAAAGAAACACATTTTTAGATGTCAGTGAAGGAGAATATTTCGTAAAGAAACTCAATCAAGTTTTAAGAATAAGTTGAAAAAATTATCCGCCCTCGTAATTAATTCATCTTATTTACTCCATCCCCGTTAAGGGGCGAGTCATATTTTGCAGAACTTTCAGGAAGAACATGAGTTGGTCTGAAGAACACGGCTTTCATATTTCTCCACCACTTGAGGTAATTTCTGTTACACGACTCAAAAAACAATTAACTCATTTCCAAATATTGTTGACATAATGATTAAAGAGATTGAAATAGATTGAAGAATGTTAATTTCATTAATTCTTTTCAAAAAGTGTGTGCAATAGTTCCATTTTAAAACTGTGGTCTTCCCATCTAATCACTCTTTTCAAAAGGATGTCTGTCCCTATCTCGCCTCCCTGAAGAATTGCGGGGAAATAACTTGTATGAGATTGATGAGGTGTATTTTGTAGGTGAAATTGCAAAATAAATTTGAAATTAATTTCTCTTACCGTTTCCATTTTTTATTGAAAACACAAAAAATCTTATAAGTGGGGGTAAGATTTTTTTGGCCACCCCCCGTTGAAACCTTTTGCCTCTACTGAAAGAGTTACGGTAAAATTAATACACATATGCCACAAGAAGGACATGACCTTAAAATCCGTAGATCTTAGTGGGTAAATAACTCCTCCTAACAGAACGAGTTCTAGGGGCTGAAATGATGACCCTAAAATTTATATCTTAAAGCTTCGCCTAACTGTATGCAACCCACAGCATTCAATCGCTAGGCGGGTGGGAGTCACGTTAAAATTCACAAGGAAAAAACTGTTTCAACTGGAACCCTGTAAGCATTTTAATAGAAATCCTCTATTTTCTTCTGTTTCATTTTTCCCAGTCATAGCAGGTTTTTTTTGTTGGGAGGGTGTGCTTCCTCGAGATGGATGTTATATGTTTAATAGAATTATGCATATTTATCAGTTTACTTTCATATTGGTTACATTGCTGGTTAAATAATGATATCATGCCAAAATATATTTTATAAATATGTTTTATTACAAAATGTAATTAAACAGGTTTGAGAGATGCCACTGTTAAATTTGAAACGAATGTTTTTTAATGTCAACTAACATATCTGTGATTTCAATGCTTTTATGTTATCTACTCTTTATTCCTAGCTATTAAATGAGTTGTTATCCATAACTCGAAAAAACATCCACCTTTTAAAAAAATTGAATTCCGGAATAACCTTCCTTTACGAACCTCAAGACACAAATGTAAAATCCATCAAAATTTCAAGTTCCTTTCTTTAAAACTTTTTCTCTTTGTTGAAGAGTCAATGAGGATAACGTACCAACTTTTTGAGACGTTTGGTTTTATGTTTACATTGATGAACCGAGATAGGTACGTGAGATTTAGCGAAAATAAATTACCATGCTCTTAGCGCGTACGACAAAAGCTTGCAAACATTTCTCACCCTTTCCATCCATTAAAAAATGTAATATCGATCTACGTTGAAGAATATGTAAACCTGTCTTAAAATGTCACTCAGGATAACTTACGATTAAATACAGAAGTAAACAAAAGAAAAAATAGTCGTAAATGCAGTTATCTTAATAGATTATGTGTCTGTAAATTTCCGGAACTTTACGTTCAAAAAGTTGAACAAAATGGCGCGATCTGCTGCACAACGCGATCCTTCCTCTTCTTCCATCCGTTTCTACAACAACAGACTGAGAGCAACCAAACCTTTTGGATATTGCTGTAAACGAATTAAGGAAACCTTGAATATACGCACTCCTAATGTCTTAAATCAAGGTTTCAGTAAGAAACCTCCTTGGTTTTTGCACAAGCCGAAGATTAATTTCGATTTTTTGCATCATGACAAGAAGAACACTCCAGCTCCGATGTTGAGGGTATACTTTCACCTAATCCTTCACAAACACCGGGTCCATTTCTCTGGGTTTACCGAAGGGTCGAAGCAGGCTGATGATGTCGGCTACTCCGTGGTTTCTCTCCGTGAGACCTGTGACTACCGTCTATGCGAACTGTGCAGCGTTTACACCGTTGAATGCTACACAATATTGAGAGCACTGCTATCAACAAAGTGCTGCCCCAGATCACATTTTCTGATTTGTTCTGATTCTCTAAGTGTCCTTCAAGCAATCCAGAATATGTATCCAGCTGATAAACTGATCCAGAACATCCAGGATGTGCTTTTCTCACTGCAAAGTGAGGGAAAGGACATAATATTTTGCTGGTTTCCCGGACACGTGGGAATAAGAGGAAATGAGGAAGCAGACATTTCCGCAATGACGGCATGCCTCAAGAATCGCGTAGATTTCTCCACGATTCCAAAACGAGATCTCCTAAATTCCATCAACATAAGGATTCTGAGTGAATATAACAATGAGTAGACGGTTGTTGGAGGCCAGAAACTCCGTCTTATCAAATCCTCCGTTAAGTCATGTAGCAGCTCCTGTAGGTCAGCCAGTTGCGACGTGGTCGTGCTGACTCGCCTGCCCATAGGACATTGTCGTCTCACTCATCGGTATCTCTTACTACTTGATGATGAACCCGTTTGTGAGAAGTGTAGCTATTCTCTGACAGTGCGTCACCTACTAACTGATTGCAGAAGATACTCGAGTTTACGGAGACAAATTGGTCTGGCTGCAGATTTATCAACAATTCTGGGAAATGAAACGGTTAATGTTAATTAACTATTGAATTTTATGCGTACATAGAGGTTTTCTCGCACAAGTTTTAGGGAGGGTTTAAATTTGCAATCCTTTTTTTCCTCATTCCTGTCTTCTTTCCTTTCATCCTTCGTTTCTGTAAATAGAAAATATAACCTTTAGATTTTTGTCTTCTTTTTATGATATAATGTATTGTGCAACCTTTTTTCTATTTTCTTTCATCTTAGTATTTGGATATTTGTTGAATTCAGGAGGGTTTTTTTTTGATATTGTAGAGATATTCGGCGTGTCCCACACATTGGGAAGAGTCACTACTGCTCTTCTCTATGGTCCGAAACTGCATGTTCCTCACCTGCATGGGCTCTAATGACCTTGCTGTTGATGAACCCTTAAAGCGCCCTCCCGCCAAAAAAACGCATTTTATATTATTTTCACTATTTATCTGTATGTGATATTATCTAGGTTTACGAATGTAAACGTTGTTTGATTTTAAAACTTATTTTTGAAATTTAGAATATTTACGAATTTACGATACTAAAATCGGCGAAAGCGAATGAACATGTTTAGTGAGGTATTGAATTACTGACCCTTTCATCAAAACAGAGATAAAAATTTAAGAAAGCAACTTAAGATTAGAACAGAATGTTGCATTTGTACATTAAATGATTTTTCGAAATTACGATTTTAAAGGAATGAACGGTAATGAAGGGTGAAATGTTCTCCTCCTCCTTCGAATTTTTGCTTAACCTCACCTCCTAAATATTAAAATCCGATGTTTGCCACACAAGTAATGCGTCATTAATAATCACAAGGGTAGGTTAGGGAAGATGTGCTCTATCCCCTTCAATCGTATTCATTTTCGATTTTCTTACGAGAAGAAGGAAAATAATAAATGTTTGATAACTTATCCATTTCCGGTCAAAGGCTAGTTTCTTAAATACTTCATTTAATAGGATATATATATTAGTACGTAATTTTATAATCTCATGATTATTTTCTGAATGAAGATGTCAGTCGTTTACAAGGGAAAAATGTGAAGTTTAAAGTCCTCTACTCTAAATTCTTTGGTACTCTTTCATTGAGCAAGTAACAGTCAGCCCCGTTAAGTATTCGGCTCTGACAATTGTCTCAAAACTTTTGAAAATGGACTGTTTTGGACCCAATGCGTGAGGAACTAAAGAGTTCTGGAAATATTTCTGGAGGACGATTACGATACTTTGTTTGTGCAATACATGTATTATTGAAAAGTAAAAATACATTGTTATGCATCTAGTTTTTCCCCACTCCTTGGACGTAGTATGTCACGGAAACGTACCATCAGCTGTTTCAGGCTACCTTCGTGAGACTGCATTAGTTTCTTGTCCAAAAGATATTTCTCAATGAAAATAAATTCAACCTTATAATAACATATTCATTTCCAAAAATTAATAAGTTGGTTAATTTCCAAAATATGCATAAATTAGTATATCTCCAAAAATGTCGGGGATGTACCAGGACGATACGTNATAAGTTGATTAATTTCCAAAATATGCATAAATTAGTATATCTCCAAAAATGTCGGGGATGTACCAGGACGATACGTATCCTTCCATTTGCTTTATACATTACCTTTGCTTCAGACCTTTCACAAATCCTAAAAGCAACGATACCAATTTGTGAAAGACATGACCTTATTCGCTTATGACCACGCCATTTCTTTTTTGCGGAATATAAGGTGTTCTAAAAACGCGTTCGTAGTAGCATTCCAAACGTTACTCTAAAAAAATCACCCCATTATCTATTATGGGAGATAACATGCGTTGTTTTTGCGACGAAACATCTTAACAGTATGTTTATTTATTTTGTTTGTTTGAAACAAGTATAAATTGAATATATACAAGTATTACATTTAATAAACAATTGAGGAAATGTAACACCTATACATGAACTGTTGACCTATACACTACTTACAAACTATATACTGTGGCAGAACGAAACTTGACTGAAAGAAAGCCAAATTGTGGCATAACAAAACTTGATTTTGAATAATAAAACGATAATTAATTTAAATTTTGGGCGCCTCGGCTAGCTCACCTCAGGGTTCCACAATGATGACGGGGTTCGATTTTTTTCCGAAGGAAAGGACCATGCAATGGTTCCACTTAAGGAAAACGCAAACAAATAAATCCATTAATTAAAAGACTGTTTTTAATCGCTAATAACATCCCTCAAGTTATTTTCCCCCAAAAGACACAAATGGAAATCAAGCATTTATAGAAACACTAATGCCAAAGTGGCGGCATTCCCACCAAAAAGACACAAGTGGAAATCAAGCATTTATAGAAACACTAATGCCAAAGTGGCGGCATTCCCACCAAAAAACACAAATGGTTACACTGGCTTTGACTAAAACATTTACTAACTAGCAATTTTATCTACCTTTATCATAACTAAAACCATTCACTGTTTTTAACTCCACTCCAATCTAAGCAACAATTACACATACTTTTCTTATAAACAAAGTAAAACACTGATTTTAATTCTAATTCTCTCTCATTAACAATTTAATTGAACTTCTTCTTAATTACAATAATTCACTGAATTTACATGGCATACTTCTATGAGCGACAAAGTTCAGTCATGGCACTGATTCAGTTCAAAGTTCTTGCTCTCTGGGTAAATAATGCCAAGTACTTAGTGACGCGCAAGCGCAATGCGATGTTGGCTTTCACATTCACCAGCAATCGCACAATACCTTATTAAGATGACGGACCATGGTAAGCCGTAGAGGAGGGTCCCCCCACAGACGTCAGCACGGCAGCACTCTCTGATATCTGCGACCAGCGTCGATCAGCTTCAGCGTTTACCGCGTCCGTCCAATTACCACCCGTAAACGCTTCGTACGTGGTTGAGATCGAGGTTGTCTTATCTACCCGTCCCGCTGATCAATTACAGGCCCGCAATGAAGTTTCGAACGAAAGTTCCCATCTGACAAACATATCAGAAGGCTCGAGTAATCTGCGCTGCATGAGCACGATTCGAAACGTATGCTAGCGCGATCTGAAAAATCGAGTCTGAGCTCCAACGAAACATAAGTCTCAGCTGACGAAAAACTTGTATGAGCTGACGAGCATCCGTCTAAATGCTGACGAAAAATCTAAGTGATCTGACGAAAATCAATGAGTTGCTACGAACATATCGGAGTGAGCTCCGGTGAAAACTGGTATATCAGCTCCGATGAAAACTATGTGAGCTGACGAAAAATCTAAGTGAGCTCCGCTGAAAAACATCTATCAGCGATGAAAAATATCTGAGCGCGATCTGAGAAGCATCGGCTGCGACGAAAAACATATGAGTTGACGAAAAACTGGTATGTGAGCGACGAAAAATATCTATGTGAGCTGACGAAAAACTGGTATGTGAGCTCCGCTGAAAAACTGGTATGTGAGTGCGAAATTTTGCTTGATATGCCTTAAATGGGCTTCATTCCTTCTCTTGCGCCCTCTTCTCCCAAAAATCTTCAAAATTTTGAATCCCACATGATCGAAAACTCCCAATGCCGAAATGATTCCCCCTTCTTACGCCTCGACTCTCATTGGAAAATTTTTAAAGAGCTTCAACTGCTTTCTAGCGTTTTCTCAACGACGTTTTACTTTCAACGATTTTTCACACAAGTTCGCACTTGTTTCTACCCTTCGCGCATCTGGGGTTTATTGGATCGGGTCTCCTCCCCCATCCCCTCGCTAGCTTGCAATTTCTAAAAACGTCATAAATTTCTCTTGATGCCAAAGGACGCCGACGAAGCCTGCGCCGCACCCGCACACGCCCACTGCACTCCGTCGATCTCCAAGGGCCATCCTTTTAAATTTCTAGACTCTTCCTCTCCTTTAAATTTTATGATTTCGTAACACGGATGATTAAATGACCAATTAATTCGTGAATTATTCAAATCTCACAATACATTTAATAAAACGATAAAAACTTACAAATAAAAATAATTTTCACACATTTTGCATGAAAACGGTTATAATTACATTCACTTTAAATATTTTACACTCTCATAATCTATATTTGTGTTAATATTACTTATATTTTTTATACTAGACATTTTTAGCCGCTAAAGCCGGTCACGCTTTGCTGTGGCTCAGTCTAATATGAAATGAATGGGAAAGTAAGTAAAAGTATTTTGGCGAACATAGATTCTCCGAATAAACACATCATTCAATTAAATATCCTGCCTTGCGTTGCTGTGGGTATGTGAAATAAAAGAGAGGAAGAAGAAACATGTGTTTTACAAAAAATCATTTTTTAATTTAAAGCTAGTGGATTTATTATGTTTTTTGTTTGTCCGTTTTCTGCGAAAACTTTAAGATCAGATGCTTTACCGATTCTGGAGCAGGGGAATTCTAAATTCAATTCTAAATTCAAACCGCATACTAGCAAAGATTGTCTTTTTGCTTTATTGATAGTCATATCAAACGCAAGGCGTATTGGAAATTGAAGTCGTTTGAACTCGAACACCACATCGGTCAGAATGAGTGGCATTCGTGGAAGTAGTACGTCTTCACCTTTAGGAGGTCCAATCAGAATTGTTGCTTCAATTAGAGTGTTTATTAATTTTTTAACATCTAATCGTGTGCCATTGCATAATTTTGGCTTATTGATGTTTCGGTGTAACATAATTGGCAATTTTTAAATTAAGAAAGTGCGAAAGTAATTGAGAGGATTAAGAAATTCCGTTGGAAAATTCACTACTTCATTTTGGTTCATCACAGAGTCAGTGGATTTGTATGTCACAGTTTCACCTGCGATTTTGTTTAGAACGATGTTGTTCATATCGTGTGCGTCGACAGTTTTAGCCGCTACAATGACTCTTCCACTCAACCATGCATAATTTCGATTATTTGTTTCGATGCTTTAGAAAACTTTATCTACTAATTTTTCTTTTGAACTCACGATGTTGCAGAAATTATTTGGGAAGGTGATTTTTTCGGTTTCTGTATTTGTGCATACGTGCAGTTCCGTTACCGACCTCGAGTCTTGATCTCCTTTGACGTTTTGTCGACGACTCCTTTGGCATTTCAGATTATTAAACAATGTGGTACTACGATACCGTGGATACCGTTCCACAATGTGATTTCAACTTAACGGCATTGGTAGTTTAAAAATCTCATCAACCCTAATACACCTCTAGGTATAACATTCATTTTTTTTCGTAAGTGTGATATCTATATAATAAGCATATAAAACCACTTTCGTATTCGAATATTTCGTTGTGGTAAAATTTCAAGTCAATCGACCGACTACCTTTCGAGTTTTGTGAAGACAAACATACCCGGGATGAATTTTTATATATAAGATATTGTGAATCAACGGATATCAAATTTTTCTCTTAGCTAGCTTCTTGGTTAAAAGTAAAAATTTAAGCTCATTATGAAGTTAATTAAATATTTAGATAGCGTGAATATAATTGCTTTTATCACTTGTCACTTTTTCCATTTTCGGTAAAATAATAATGTTATTCCTAGTTATACTTGACGAAGTAAATTACATATTTTTAAGTACTTCATTGTTGTTTATGAGTCATTTACTAGAGTAAATGTGTACTAGATCAAGAGTTTTTTGTCTATTTGAAATGTATTTTTCACTCACAATTTTAAGTATTCTATTCTGTAGTGTTTGAAGCAGATTTCAATTATCATTATATGCTTGTCCCCAAGCTATGTTACCATAGCTGATAATATGTATATTTTTTCATAGCACCGATATTCTTTTTTTTTTAATTTAAGAAAAAGGTAAACAAGATATTTAGTTTTCTTAGTAATAGATTCAATATGTTAATTCCGATATAAATTATAATCAATAATTATACCCAGGTATTCACATTCGCTAACTTTTTTGAGTCGTCTATCTTTAATGTTTACTTCTATTTGACTCGAAGCACTATCACAGTAGTTACCAATAGTCATAAACACTGCTTTTTTTTCAACATTTAGTGACAGTCTATTTAAAGTTAACCAGGTAGCAATTTTACTTAACTTAGTATTTATTATGTACTGAACTTCAATCCTAGTTCTACTAGAAGAAATAACTGATGAGTCATCCACATACCATACAATGCCATCTTCTGATATTTCACTAAGCAGACCATTTATTTATAATATAAACAATAGATGACCCAAGATATTTCCTTGTTGAACACCTATTACTATCAATTTATACTCACTCTATTGGCCATTAATTTTAACTTTTTGTAATCTATTACACTAGTAACTACTAAATAATTTATGTGCAATTTCTCTGATACCCTTATGATACAGTTTGTCGAGAAGAATTTCATGACCAATTGTACCAAATACTTTGACCAAATCGAGAAATGAAATAATGACCGCTCTTATCTAAATTATTATGTAACATTTTGTTACCGATTGCACAGCATATTTACTACCTCTATTTTCCATGAAACCAAATTATTTATCTGGTATAATATTGCAGTTTTTAATGCAAACTAAAAAATCCTAAGAAAACGTTTTGCAACGTTTGAGATCAAGGAAATACGTCTATAATTTGATTTTTTTACCATATTTAAAGAAAGATCACTTCACCTTTTTTAAGTTCGTTAGGTCATATTGCCAAATTAATACACAATTAATTGTGCAACTACAAGCGTCACTTAAATATTTAGGACTTTGTCATTAATATTATAAACCCTTTCATTTTTAAATTTAAAATTATTAATAATTCTCTGAATTTCAAGATAATCAGAAATTTTACGAGAAATTGATGTGGGAAGTGTCCTAGACAAGAATGAAGTGGAAACTATTGTGATGATGTAAACAGAGTTCAAAGATCATGCTCTTAGTAAAACTCAAGTATACGCAGAGTTTCTTGGTTAAAAAAGGGGGAAATGGCCATTGAGGATCAGCTCCGTTCCGGTCATCCCTCAACTGCTCGAACTGAGGACATGGGTAAAATCCGTAATCTCTTGGGTGAACATCGACGCAAAGACAAACTATGAACTCGAAGATATAACCGCGTTGTCCTGAAGCTCAATTCAGCGCATTTCGATAGATGATTTGGAAATGCGAAGATTGACAGAAAAGTTTCCTGCATCGTGACAACGCTTCCGCGGACACGGTTCTCAGTTTTCGCCAGCTTTTTGGCCGCAACGAAGACGGCTACCTTGACCCACGCCCTCTATTCAGCAGATTTAAAACCCTGGGAATTCTTCTTGTTTCCTAGGATGAAAAGTGACTTGAAAGGAAAGCGTTTTGCCGATGTCGGCGACGTAAGACGCAATGTCAGACGACGCTAGCAGGTATCGCTGAGGACGAATTTTAAAGGTGCTTCCAACACTGGAATCAACGTTTGGACAAGTGAATTAATGCTAATGGAGACTACTTTGTAGGTGATTCAATTTGTATTTGGAAAATAAATAGTACATGCATTTTATAAAGAAATTCCGGTTTTTGTGCCCACCTGGCATTAACATTATGTCTAAATATTTTAGCATTATCAAAGTGCATTAATACTTTTAAGAGTATCTCTGTAGACTCTTTTTGTTCATAAATGCCTTAGATTGAGTTCTAATTAATTTTAATTGCAATGCTTTTTAATTTAATGTAGTCAATCATAACAGTATTTTTCAGAATAATATATAACTAGTTTGTTCTTTTAATTTTTGCAAAAAGTGTCATTAAGTAATAGAAAGAACATAATGTTTTGCTGGATTCCCGAACACGTGAGGATCATAGGGAATGAGAAAGCAGACGTTTCCGCAAAGACGGCATGCCTCAAGAATCGCGTGGATTTCTCTACGATTCCAAAACGAGATCTCCTAAGTCCCATCAAGATAAGGATTCTGAGTGAATGGAAGAATGAGTGGTTAGCTGTTGAAGGGAATAAGCTCCGACTTATCGAGTCCTCTGTTAAGTCATGGAACAGTTTCAGTAGTCCAGCCCGGCGCGACGAGGTCTTGCTGACCCGCCTGCGCATAGGACATTGTTCTCTCACTCATCGGTATCTCTTGCTACTTGATGATGAATCCGTTTGTGAGGAGAGTAGCTCTTCTCTGACAGTGCGTCACCTACTAACTGATTGCAGAAGAAACTCGAGTATACGGAGACAAGTTTGTCTGGCTGCAGATTTACCGACAATTCTCGGAAATGAAACGGTTAATGTTAATAAACTATTGAATTTTATGAGTAGATCGGGAGGGTTTAAATTTTCATTACTTTTTTTTTCATTCCTGTCTTCTTTCCTTCATCCTTCGTTTCTGTAATTAGAAAATATAAACTTTAGAATTTTGTCTCTTTTTTATGATATAATGTATTGATATACTGTTTTCTTTTATTTTCTTTCATCTTTGTATTTAGATATTTGTTGAATTCAGGAGGGTTTTTTTAGTGGGTATAGTCGAGATATTCGGCGAGTCCCACACACGGGGAAGAGTAACTAGGGCTCTTCTCTATAGTGCGAAACTGCATTTTCCCCCACTAATGACTTTGCTGTTGATGAGCCCTTAAAGACCCACCCCCCCACACACACACACACAAAAAAATCCAAGAATTGTTCTGAACTTCAATATATGTCCGCAAAATATGTTTTTCTGATGTGGTATCTGTGAGTGGAAGGATGGCGATTTCAAATTTGTTCGGTATGAAGAGCCTGGTCATTTTTTGGAGTATAGTTCATATATGAGAAAGAAAACATATTTACTTTAAATGGACTGAGAATTGATCCTCTACAATAATGATAGAAAAAGTGGTCAGTTAAGTAGGTTCAAGTTGTCGGATTTGCCTCAATAAAACGCTATGATGATTTTTTCTAACTTTATATACGATGTCTTTGTTTTACAGATTGCTTTTTGTAGTAATAACATTGCAGAATTCTCGACAAAAATTATTTTTAGTAAATGGGCCTGTTTGCCGAGTTTGAAGAACCGGGTGTGTGTCACACCTAGTAAAGACATGAAAGAACAAGATTACATTACAAACATCATCTCCTAATTTCTAAGATTAGAAATATCAGTAAAACTACCTGCGAAACAGGTTTTCTTTCAGGTCTCAATAATCAAACATTGTCATTATTTTGAGCAAACTGCAGTAATAGAAATTCGGAATCTCCACTGGCTTACCTCCATTCTATACCACAGTATGACAAGGAAAACATCAATACCATAATTAGTGTTCGTTTGTTTTGAGTATTGAGCATAAAATAATAATATCTGGGTGATCGAGACGCGCTCGGATGGCTCAAAAAATGGTCATATGATTTTCAATCAATCGTAAAAATTTGTAATATAGTATGATTACGCATATCATAATCTTGACAAAATGAATTTTAAAAATGATTTTCGTAAAGGGATTCAGCCCATGGTTTACTTACTCAGTTACGCTGCTGTGTAACCATTAATAAAACGAATGGTAATTCCATAAGTAAGTATTTTGCTAATTTGGTAACAGCGCAGTTTACATTGTCCATATGATTTGTGTGTGTGTCCTGGTTTAAGGAGTGATTCCTAATTTTATGGAAATGATACACTGTATTTAGCTGGTAGAACACATACAGAGAGCAAATAGAAAATAACTATTTGTCTTTAATAGTCTGAACGTCTCGAATATGTACGTATGAGGTCCGGGTTCGATTCCCCGCCGATAAAGTTATATTTTCATTTATTTTTGTCAACATGATTTGCCTGATTATACTTTACTCGTGTGTTTAAAATTTTTTCCTCGTGTGTTTAACAATTTTTCCTCGTGTGTTTAACATTTTTATTGTACTTATTAAAAACATTATTTTCAATTAAAGAACAAATTTTAAGTCATGTCTGAAAAAAACACCGGTTGCTGTTGATGGCGAATATCAGTTTTCGGAATCTTTAAAATAAATATGTCGTGGATGTTTTTCCATTATGCAAAGGGTGGTCAGTTAAGGAGGTTCAATTTGAAATTAGGTGGTCAAATCCGCTAGAACAATATATTTTAATATTCCACGTCTTAAATTCCCGTAGTATCCGTTCAGATTTGGCAACCCTGAAATCGCGATTCGGCTTGTTAATATCATTTGCTTATATCTTTTCTCATTTTTTTATATCTTTTCCTATAACAAAAGTTAATTTTACTCAGTTCTCACAGTCAATTGTTTCGCTATAATAAAAAATATTTGGAATGTAATCATCTTTATAAGAAGCCATGTCAATTGAATCAAAAAACTGAAGAATTGGTGTTAACTTTAGTGATGATTTATTCAGTTTTTACTTCCTTTGAAATAACTTTAATATTCAGAAAATATTTTATTGAACGTGCCAAAGTGGCTTTAGGCAACTTATGTTATTATTATATACGCAAAAGCAAAGTTAAAAAGCATATACAAAATTTGGAAAATAACGAAAAAATAAAATAAAAAATATATGAAAAATATGTGGAGCTAAGAATATAAATTTATACTGATGTTTATCACTACTAACAATTATTAGGTCCTGACTATTATCTTTATAAAATATTACTTATAAAAATATTCGTAAAAAATGAAATTACAAAAAAAATATTTAAAAAATCGGAATGTATGGGGCAAATGTTAAAGTTTCTAGTAAAAGAGAATATTGGATGTATGTCTCATTGTTTGGAAGTCGTTACATTTCGTTTTCTATGCTCCTCTTTTGTTCAAACAAATGTACCTCATAAACATGTTATACATGAGACAATGCCACATCTGCAAAGAGCAAATGTAATTACATTGTAAGAGCAGACGTTTGAGGCCACGGAAATTTGTATTTTTGCGTCATGAATTTATCAATATTTCATTTAATAATCTACCTCAGTCCATGTTTTCGACAGTTATTGTTAATTTAAATCTTTTCCTATAACAAGAGTTAATTTTACTCAGTTCTCACAGTCAATTGTTTCGCTATAATAAAAAATATTTGGAATGTAATCATATCTTTATAAGAAGCCATGTCAATTGAATCGAAAAACTGAAGAATTGGTTTTGCAATTACTCGCTTCATAACCCATGAATCGCTCTAAAAATTTGTAACAGTGTCCAGGAGTTCAAAATAAATTAGAGTGCCGAATTTCACAGAATTCTCACCGTTAATTGTTTTATCGATAGTACCTCCTTAAGAAGTAAACTAAACAATTTTATTCGCATTTCAGATATTCAGCAGTATATATTTATAGTGCAAATGTTAGAAATATGATGAATGTATTAATAGACTTATCATATTATCCACAAAAATTAATAAAAATTTCCCTACCCTCGGGTATTCTAACCCCGGGTTTACCGAGTGAGAAGTACGCACGATACCGCTAGACCACAGAACTCGTTTTGTGTCCACCACTATGCTTATTATTAAGCAAGTATTACACACATGTTAAAATTAACTAAGCTGCTATAAGTAACATTAGAACCTACAGCTACTTTATAAGTAGGTAAAACTTATGCTAATAAAGCCCTCCTACGTCTAGCGTAACGACGTTCTTCTAACCGTTGTTGTCTATATTCATCACTTTCTTCGCCTCGAGTTTCGACTGCTCGCAGTCGTATATTATCCAAGTGCTGACTTGTTGTTGTGTATTTACTTCAGCTATTCGCTGAATTGCTATTCGTTTACAATTTGCCGACAAATTCAAATACGCCCAAGATCAGTGATGCATGTAGTAGGGGCATGAAAAGTCTCGAATGCGCACGTTTCTTGTTCGTCGAATGTTCCAGCGCTGCCGCCTGTGGCACCCATATATGCTTTTGGTATGTGGATTTCCGAGAAACAAAAGAAAATTTTATTTCACCAAATCGGTACCAAAAATACCCTTATATACAAAATTTGGTGAAAATTCTTTGAGTCGTTTCCGAAACATACATTTGCATATATATATATATATATATATATATATTAT
>NNCF01129727.1:231753-248592 GCA_002313205.1 Laupala kohalensis
CGTAAAGAACCCCCCCCCCAAAAAAAAACTCACTTCGTATTTGCCTTTGTTTGCCCACGTTTTGAATTAGGACTGTTTCCTGCTAACAATATTCTGCATAAGAAACGAAGAAAAGATGTTGGATTTTTCAACTTTCTTTCGAGACGTATAAATTATTAAGAACAATTATCTTTTTCGATGATAGCACAGAAAATATTACCTTTGAGTATAAATTCAAATAGCAGATTGAATAAAAGCTACGAATCATAAAAGTGAGACTTATGCAGGAGAATTCCGACGCAGAAAGCGATTTGGGGTTTATGGCCTAAATGATCTATGGAGGTTCTTAGCTTTTTATTCTCGTCATGTTTATTGCTGTACCGCAAATGAAGGTCATATTAATTAAATCTTCTGAGCACTGACCAATTTCACAATACGTATTAGATAGAATCTTATTATTTTTATATGTCGGTTAGTTTGTTAATCAGGCTTTACAAATGTAAATATTCTTGAAATATTTAATTTAAGGTTTTTTTAAACAACCATTTTTAGTTATAGGTCTGCACTGGGTACGTAGGCTATCAAGATAAATAGATTGCACTGTGCCGTTGATGATTATAATTGTAGAGGGTTACAAATTGTAAAGTAAAGTTGATAGGATTATATTTCCTTATCTTTACGTAGACCACTCACAATTTCTACTGTTATAAATTCACATATTCACTTCATTACAACCCTTCTTTATAATAACCCAGGATAAAAAATTATGGGAAAGTATTATAAATTAAAATATTATTTACAATATTTTATTCTTCGTAGGAATAAGTTTTATTTTAAAATTTACCGAAATACAACATTTAATATTAATTACAATTAGGTGATGGTGGTATATTTAGTTTACTTGAAAGATAATAAAAGTTATATTCAGCACCGAAAAATTATTTTATTGTGCCAAAGCTGATTCCCACAACATATGCTGTCATCTTCAGTTCCTTACAATCAAAGATACAGATAAATAACTAAAGGTAAAATGATATTAACAAATTACTAAATTACAATAATATTTCTAAAAAATAAAAAAAAAACATTTAATAACCTACAGAAGTGGTTTACTACTAATAATATTAATTTATTTCAGATTTGTAAAAATAGTGTAAATAGTTGAAAGATAAACTTGTTTGGAAAAATTAATTAAGTGCTTTTTACCTTCTCTGCCTCTGATTCTTGCGTTGGAGGCTTATACATTTTCTCATTGCGAAATTTTCACGCATTTCTTTTTCAAATATATTTCTTCCATACCAGTAGTTTATCTTTCAACTATTTACAAATCTGGAACCAATTAGTATTATTAGCATTGAAACATATTTCTATATTAGCTCAAACATACAATCCATTTTTTATTTTTCAATATTTTAGTATTTTATTTGTTCAATTTGTAATATCATTTTACCTGCGATTATATTTCTGAATAATTGATTGTAGATCACTGAAGTTGACAGCATACGTACAATACTTTGATACAATAAAATAATTTTTCAGATGAGACTGTAACTTTTATTCTGTTTCAGTTTAATATTAATTCAATTTAACGACCATTTACGTAGAAAATTCTTATTTTTCACAATTTCTTACATTTCGTTGTTGAATGAATCAAGTACATTATTAGACGCAAATAGGTAATGTTACCTGAAATAAAAATAATTTCATAATTACCTTATCCCCAACCTTTATACCGGTCACGGATTTTTACAAAGCGCTGTAAACCGTACCGAACGTACTTCCAATTTACTGTTCTTGGATTATAAATGTTCTTCATTCTCATTGATACAAGTACATTCTAAAAGAATTTATGAGAGGACTTACTTAAATTTAGCTGACTTAGCTCGTCAGCTAAATGATCTATAAATTTTGTTACGCTCACATTATCTATAAATTTTGTTATGCATCGGGAGAGAGTTCAGTTTGTTTCGTGAACCATATTCCCAGAGACGGAGTAAGAAAAAAGACACGAGCTCTCAAGGAAACAGCCTCCCAATAAATGAATTCGTCGATTGTAGTTACAAGGTATATATGTATGCTAGAAATAAAAATATTGAGAAAATGTACACTATATGTATAGTAAGAAAAAAAGAAGAAAAGCTATGATTTATATTTCAGAAATCAGGTGTTTGAATTTATTTATTCGAAAAAATCCTCTGCATAAAGGTTGGCTAGCTACTCAGAGAAAAGGTCGTTTAGACTTCTCCTGGCGTTAACAGTGGTCGTGAATGTGCTCTCTGTATTTTTTAGTTTAATCTTCTTAATTATTTTATTTTCTCGGGTTCGTGAGATTTAGTAGTTGTATTTAGCTCCTAACGTCTTTGTAGTATAAAAATTGTGTGTTTCGTGATTGTAAACTGAAATAAAACACACAATAAACGTTTCTGAAGGTTTACCCAGTCTTAACGGATCTGATGTACTTTGTTGTTTTCGTTCAAGTGCTATTCAAAGGAGTGATAAAGTTTACGTAAATACAGACGGAATATAACTTGTTTAGTTTCTTAGTGAATCAAGATTAAACATTACAGTGCATATAGATTTTTTGTGCAAATTCCATTACATAATAATTAAACTTTCAAAGAGACCCTACTCCATTGTTGCACTGTTCAAGTTTTGTCACTATAACTACATAGAATTATTCCAACAGTTTACAATTCGTTTTCTTGATTTCTTTTAGTAGTTATTAATTATCACTACCATAATATTGCATTAGTTACTGTCGAATTAATTGACGTCCAGTTGTCGGCCTAAATAATTACTTTTGTCATTTTTGTTGTCTGTTTATTTACTTAATTAATAATTCATTTGCAATTTCCGTAGTAATAAATTTGTTATTATACTAATATTTATTGTTAGTTGTCAGTTTGCATGTTTTTGACAGCTACTTTTGTCGTCAAGTTCTTAACCAACTCACAAAAATGGACACAATCGCATTCCTCAAGACATTCAAAGTTGACCACCAGAAAACGTACTGCCACTTAGTAAATTATAATTGACACACGCATCAGTGCACTGGAGGTGGTGAATAATAACACAAACCGCGGCTGGAGAACAGTTAGTAATTATCACCCTCCTTCAAATTCACATATACCACCCCAAGTCTTCCCTCAAAATAGGTTAATTGAATTAAATATGTCCCAGTTTCCTCCTTTAACTAATCCTCCCACTCATTTCATCTCCTCCCGTCTAGTACCTAAAACTTAAAACCACGTAAAGTAGTGTTACCCAGAGTTGAAGCTAACATTTTCACGCATAAATAAACGTGCTCATATTAGCCGATATGCACTGTAGCCACATGTCCTCCATTGCGTGCTCCCCAACCAGTTTTCTGTTTGCGCTTATTTGGCTGAAGTTATTGGAGAACTGTACACCTAAAGGAAAACACGACGCGGGACACCAATCATCATAGGTGGATATAATGACAAACTTGGGAAGTCATTTCAACTCTTCTAAACATGTACAAAAACTATAAACGGCCTCTCAGCACACAAACATTATGCTCTCGAGCTTGACTCCATGCTTTAACGTTCCACAAATTAACCTCGCAAACATCTTCCTAAAATATTACCTAGCAGACATTGTTATGAGTGGTTAGACTCTAACATAACGGAAACTGAGTTAATACCCAGTCGTTAGATTAAGCGCAAGAATCAACAACCCATATGTTCATTTTGTGAAAACAAATTTTGTTTAACAAAGATTCCTTAATGCTTACAATATTGTAAACAAAATATACTTAAAGATTACATAAACAGAATGACTTTAAACAGAATGGAATTCCAAATTTGATATATGACTATGTGGCATGTGCTCTTTACTACAGAATCATATTATTACAAAAGTAAGCTAAATTTACAGAAACAGAGTTCATTACTTGGATATATCAATATTTGATATGTATCTATATGATATGTGGTCTTTATCACATGGATACATTAAAATTCAATTATAAGAAAAGATTTAAGCTGAATTACTTTTACCTAATAATACTTTGATATGTATCCAATACCCTTGGCATTCATGAATGAAGAGAAACAATTAAATTAACACTGAAATATTTTCAAGATTTTTGAAATACATAACCAAATAGATTTGTTGAGAAACGACATTTGTTGCCTTCTTGTTATTATTGGTGTTAGTTAGTCCGAAAGCAGCATATTCACCAGCAGAGCAGTGACTCTTAATTTCCGGTAACCGGAGGTTTTTCTTATATATGACTTCATACGATAACAACTAGAAGTGATGATGCAAGAGACGACTTCATCAATTGTATACAGAATTACTCGTGAGCATTTCGACTGAAAAATGGAATATTAAAACATATTAAACACATGTAAAATAAAATGTACGCATAGTGCAAGTCCACGAGCCACTTGTGGTCTGAGCTCCTTTTGTCGGCTAGGAGCTGAAGTCTTCGTTGCGAGTCCCCTGAATGATTTGGCTTCGACTGACAACTTGTTGTTAGGTTGGCGATGTCTTGTATACATGCCTCCTTGAATGTTGATAATAAATTGTGTCTAGTGTGACTATGTCATGTGTACATGTCACCTAGAGAGGAACGGTAGTAATCCCGTTGAATTTATGAATTTGTGGCTATGTGTTGTATATATGCCACAGAATGAATTGGTAGAGTAGTTACGAATTCTTGCCGATTTATACGGTACGGCAGTAGTCCCGAATAAGTTGTGAATTCTTAACAGTTTAGTGAAAACGAGCCAATAGTACATCACTCGTGCAGCTTTGTAAGGACGTGCACAACCCTGGTTTGGTGATCATGTCATGATGAATCCCTTGAATGGTTTGACTGATGAGTAGCTGTGTGAATGAGCTTATATTGTGGAAAGCTGTGCCTTGAGGCAGTTGCCTCTGATTGGCTTGTTTATTCAAGCTTTTTAACACACTTACTTCTCCGTGGAGAATTCTCTCTACTCTTTGAAATCTTTGCTTTACTCTCTGGATGTTTTGTATTGTTTGAGTCTTTAGATGGACCCACTTTTTTCTTGATCATTCCAATCGCGAGTTCCGCCGTATTCAGTCGAACCTTACAAGCTTCACTTTGTAACAGACACAAACATGACATTTTTTTGTTTGAGACCACAAGTGACTGCCAAGGACTTTACCCAACATGACGAACACCTAGGAAACGTTACTTCAGTTTTCTCCCAGCTACCCTTCATCCACCTATCCATTCACCGGCTCATACACCTTCCCTTCAACCTCCCTCTACTCTTACTATTTCACCACCTTCTGTCCCCAACTCTTCTCTCTTCACACCTATTTCTTCTTCTACCCCCGATCTTTCACCTCCTCCTCCCTAGTATCTCATCTCCCTCGCGCAGGTCTGACTCATCTATTCCTACATCATCTCCTACTGCCCCCATTCACAGTTCTTACTACCGTCAAAATTTTAAAGGAAAACAATCCCCATGGGGGTACGAGTATCTATGTTCGAAATGACATTATATCTTCTCTTTTGTGAGGCAAAATTTGATAATGATATGAACTTTCTGCCGTTAATTTTAGTGACATAGGTATCTCCTCAATCAAATTATATATTCAGAATTTTGAAATTATTTTAAAACATTACACGTCAATCCACCAAATCACCGCCATTTCACCGAATTATGAGAACCATCAGCTCATTAAAAATATTGTTAATTTTTTATACCAATTATTATTGAAACGTTATATTAATTCCACTCATAAATAGTCTATCAGACGGGGAATTTTCTAATATAAGGTGAAACCATTGCTCAATCAAGGAAACATACTGTGTTGGAAATAACTTATCAACTTCTCCACTATCCACTTTCTGAAAAATTCTAAAAAAATTGTTTTATAAGTGTCTTCTGAATTTCTTATCACAAAATATCATTATCTCTACGATCAACACGGTTTCCGGAAGTACTTTTCCACTATCAGCTCCATATTTTCTTTCTTAAACGATGTTATCACATCTCTTAACAATGGATAAAATCTTTACGGTAGTGTTCTTGATTTATAGGTAGAAAGCATTCGATGTCATCGATCATGAAATTCTCCTTTCAAAATTGCAATCTTTTGGCATTCGTGGACTTGCACATCAATGAATAACTTTCATTTTAAAGATAAGTATTAACAAGTGGAAATGTCCTATACTAAAAATAAAGTACTTCAGCCTTACCATTCAGAAAAAAGCCACTTTCTTGTGGAGTTCTCTAAGGTTCAGTTCTGGCCTTTTTACTCTCTTTGTTGCATGTGAACGACATGTATGTGCGCCATATCACATTGCAAAGTGGTCTTTTTTACTGATGACACTAATGTGCCATGTAAACCCGTCAAACCTCAAAACGTTTTGTCTAACGTCTCGAATTGGTTCTATCCAAATCGTCTCATTGTAAACACTTACAAAACAGTGTAAATGTCATTTTACAATAGCATCACAAAATCTTTATTCCATGTTTCTCTTCAGTTGATAGGAACACAAAATCTGTTACGAAAACAAAATGCTTATGTCTCCATTTTCAAGGCAACGTCAATGGAATTGTCACATTAATAATGTAAATTCCAAATTAAGCGAATTGTGTTACGCATTCCGAATCTTAGTTAGTCCACACATTTTCCGTGGCGTATGATTGCAAACATTTACTCCCATCTACCGGGTTTTTCTCTGGTTTTCCTTTGGATTGTGGAGGATTTCCCATGGGTGGGAACGTCATTAATTCTTGAACATTTACTGCACAAATAACTACAAATCATTTTGGAATAATAAATTGATATATTATGTATTTATATATAATAAACAGTATGTATTTATTAAATACTTTTTAAAATAAACAATCAATCCGCCACTGCTCCCGGGCCATTCATCGGAATTGATGGGATGGTCGTTGCTTGTTTCTGGAGTAACTAAATTTATAACCCCCTGCGTGGGCATACGCAATTTGCCACGGTTTTTTTGGCAATAAATTATTTATTCATCAGTTTTTTCTTCACAAGGACATTGAACTTTCTCTTTTTGCTAAAGGAGTCTTTCTCCTTTCCCAGAAAATCATCTTTTTAGTGTAATTATTCTATAAAATACTACAAAATATTTTATGGCAGAGATACATATACTGTTATAGTGATTGCTACATATACATATTTCATTATAACTACTTCTAAAATTCGTCTTGAGAAACATGTTTTTTAACAAGGTAACTTGGATAATTGCTGATCTCTTCTCAATAAATTTTGCCATGTATTTCTTTGATATAAGAAGATACATTAACGCCCAATATATTAATCCTATTTGGATAGTGTTATTAGAAGGAAAGGACAGCACTCTGTTTAAATCTCTAAAATATTTATTTCCAGTTTTATCACTCACTAAATGTTCTATGTAGAGATTTCTTCTGTGAATTTTTGAAAGCTATTTACCCACAAATGTAGAGCAATGCTGAGTTTTCCACATTGCTTTTAAAATGAACGTACTTGTTTAGTGAATTGTTTTCATCTTCATCTATTTTAAGCACATCAACAATATCAGCTTCATGCATTACTTGAAAAAAAACCCAGGGGACTTACACCTAGTAAGTGCGTGTTTGGCAAACACGGGGTCCCGAGCTGAGTCTGGCATTACTTCCACTTGTAAGGCTCCTTCCTTTCTCTTTCCTGATCTTCCTTGGTCACCTCTTGCTCTTTTCGACCCCGACGCTATTAAGGCTAGGGTATCTTTCCTCATTTCTTCCATCCCTCTCATTTTTTGTCCTCCCTTATTCTTTGTCCCCCTCATGTTATGTGCTCCCCTCACTTCCCCCCCCTCCATTTGATGTTTTGATGTATGTTGTGACATATGTTTTGGTGTGTTGTAAATCAGGAGGGTTTTTAGTGGGTAGGGTTGAATCTTTCGGCGAGTCCCACACGTGGGGAGAGTCATGTTGGCTCTCCTTAGTGCGTAACTGCATTTTCCCTACCTGTATAAGTTTTTCGGGCTCCAATGACCATTGATGTCGACATAAGCCGTAAAGCCCCACACACAAAAAAAAATTGAAACAAAAATTCAGGTGTAAAATGTAACATTGCCGATACGTACAGAGTGATTCCCAGTAAACTTTTTACTCCATTCTTTGTCAATCTCCAACATTTGACACATAGGCATAGTTTGCCGCATACCATGGACAATATATACTGTATCTTCTTTCCAAATTGTCACATTGCAATTTACAACTCAGGACATACTATCTTAGCCACAAGAATATTGGCTAGAAAACGTGGTCTCGATAAGCTACATAAGCACAGATATACTCCGATGAAAATCACTAAATGTCTCCTTATTCAAACATCCTGCTGGTAGAATTAATTTTTTACACCTCTCCCATCAATGAAGAATCGTTCTGAGATCTGTCAACCTTTTATTTTGGACACTGTAGTCATTTACAGGTTTTCTGACATTATTCTGAGCAATTGTTCTTTTTTTTACAGCTTTTTGAAAGTTGAACTTTAATAATTACCCTGTATATATTATTCATTATCCTGTGTATAATTCTTTTTCATTCGATGGCCCTGTCATCACGTGGGGAGGAAATTGAATACTGTAGGCGCTGCATCTTTCTTTAGTCTTCTCCGCAAACCACCTGTTTCTAATGCACTTTCTTTGTAGTGTACACTGCAAAGGCTAGAAGTGCTAGAGAGATGAATCCTTTTCTTTGTTGTAGGTATAATCCATCGTTAACGAAGTCCCAGATCTTTGAGTGACCTGCAAAACGTACTCAATTAATATAAAATGAATTCCTATGAATATGTATATTATTATTACTTATTCATAGAATTCTGAAAGATAATTTGCAATCCAACCTATTTGGTTTTTGCCATTTAAGTCATAAAAGACATAAGTGCTATTTAAGTCATTTAAGTATTAAGTTACAAAGTTACTAATAGTTTGAATAATACTGAAGGGACGCATGTACGGTAAAAATGTTTTATAGTGTACGAGAAAAACATGTAGAAACGAAATTAAATAATTATGTATCATGTCGCTAGCACTACTAAAATTTATTTTATCTTGAATTTTTCCATTAGGGTTAGCAAATAGTGTAGTAATACACTTCAGTTATACTAACAATGAACATGAGTAATCTTCATTCTACTTACTTATGAGCAGATAAACCACATGTCTTATCTACATAGTTCTTGCAGGTATAGACTACACAATAGGTAGGAATTTCTCTTCAGTGCCAACATAAAGTGAATAATCGTACAATCTCTTAAACGAAGCACAATCGTCGACCACAGACTGTGCTTGTGCCGTGTTGTTGTTTACATTGACTAGTGGGGGCAACGAATAAAGCTGATTAACTTGTCGACCTCCAGAGCAGCATGACAAAGTGGATAGATTTCTAAGGTTCCGGCATGTCTTGTGTACTGCAAAAAACTTCACATTATATTATTTAACTCGGAACAGTAGCTCTTAAAGCCTTCCTTTCTCAATGTTTTAACATTCCATGAACCAAAATTCACATTCAAATTCATTCACCTTACTCGTCTCCGTAGGTTTATCTGTCTGAGGTTAATCTTGAAGTTTGAAGATAAGTGGTAAATTTAAAGTAAACAAAGGATGAACCCTGCACCCGATTCTGCTGGTTTCCCTCGCAGCTTGCAGACCTGATGTAAGGTTCTCAGTTACGGATTTACTTCCCTTAGCCTTTGGGAATCCCTCACACTACTACACTACAGTAGATGGAAAGATAACATGGGAAATATAACAGAGTAGACGGGACGTTGGGAGACACACTTCGTCTGGTTCCTCTTCTGAGACCTGTCTGGATTGGTCGTAAAATACCATTGAAAATGTTCACGATCGCAATCCTTTTTACATACTATGTATATGAGGAAGTCATAAAACTATCATTATTCCTTTTTTTGAGAATTCTCAACACAGTGGTTAAATTAAAGTGCGCTATGCTCAAGGTCCCGAGTTCGAATTTCGGTCCCGTTTCCCATTTTCATTCAACATAACATAATTAATCTGTTCACCGCAATCTAAGAGATTTCACAGTGGTTAACTTAATACTTAATATACTTTGGTGTATATATATATAAATAATTGAAATTTAAAAACATTATTTCCAGGCATTTCATCATATATCAGGCTTTTTAAGTGTCCTAGAACGTGCTGCTTATGTGATTTTTCACAGTAGGCACATTTTCCTGCATTTTCGATTCGGCGTGGGCTTCTGTTCTTCAATATACTTTATTATTATTATGTATTTCATGTGAGTTTTCAAAAATCACAATCTCACTCTGCATGGTATATCTTCATAGATGGAATGAGGCCTTACATACAAATTTATTCCGGGCGTGAATTACAACCGTTGAAACAAAAAAGGTTTTCTTTTCATCTCAAGAATGCTTACAGATCCTAATGGGCGATGGAGATTTTAATACATACTAGAAGAAGAAAAATGTATGCGACAACGATATATGTCTGTGTCTAAAGGAGTTGAAAATATAGTACATTATACACGACTGTGAAGTGACAGACGAGGAAAGAGGAGAGTGGTACGGTGCATTGCGGCGGCGCGGGGTATTTGGAAGAAATGATTGGGAATTATTCATCAAGAATTGTACGTTGAGTTCATTGAATATGTAAATAAGATATTATCAATCAGGGCTGCAGCGAAAATGTATGTTCTACTACATCGTGGAAGAGATGCAAACATTAGAAGAACAAGAGAATAGATAGATAAAAGTATAAAGAGAATGACACCAAAACCCAGGTAATGGTCAGATGGCCGAGAAACTGAGTGTAGATAAAAATAATTAAAATAAAAAAAATCATCTTCATTGATAAATACTATTAAACACTCTCGAAGCATTGCAGTATAGGGGTCGCCACGGTTGGAAGTATGACGTTTTGGGATGCGCAGTTGCAGGTGTCAGTGACACGGATATTTCCATAAATAATCGCGATCGAAAATTTTCACAATTTTTGTATTTTCATACACTACTTATATCAGAAATTAAAATGATCGAAACTGCACGTAGGTTTTCTGTATTTATGTCCTTTAATTTCTGTAGTTGAGCATTGAAACATTTATAAATGCTATAAAAGATAAATGTTTCAATGTACTAAATCCAAAAAATTCTAAAACAACGGTTTAGATTTTATTACGAAACTACTTCTGTTTTCATTGTGGAACCTATCTGATAAAAAGAAAAGAAGTAACACTGACTTCCCTGAAAAAATTATTCATTTTAATCGGCAATGCTCACGTCGTCATATCTTTTCATGAAACATTGCTCTGCTCCACTAAGCACAGTTCTATCGAATGTCTCAGACACACAATTATGTCTCAGATACCAATAACCTACCTACCAGTAATTCCAAGCTTTACTCTAGATGATAGACGTCAAAAGCAGTCTCGTTGCCAAAATTAGCAAAAACTTTCAATTTGAAAAGACAATTAAATATTTTTCCCCTTTGGTTTTGATGGCAGGATTTGTATTAATATGATTTCATCCGTTGTGTTTAATATTAAGTCAAACACATTTATTAACAATTATTCCTTCGAACATATTTTAGTTTAAATTTCAAAATGACTTTACAATATAATTCTTAATTCCCTGGGATACCTAATATTACTTTTATGACTAAATCTGTTTTGGAATAAAAAGTTAATATTGGTTACATAACTTCTCATAGTCTCGTAGCCTCGGGATGAAAATCAGAGTTGTCTTGCGAAAAAATCAGGTAATAATGATTTCTTGAAATGTTTCATATTTCATCCCTTTAATGAAAATAGCATCTTTTCCAACTAGCCACACTTGTTGTCCAGACGGAATAAAAACCACCCGAAAAATCATCCGTAAATTTCGTTTTTTTTTCAGAATAGCTCTGGAGAGAATTTCAAGTTTCAGATTTACCTGGATTGTAAACAACACTAATGTGTAAATATATTCAAGTATATGATTTGGATTGTAGAAGTGCATTAATTGGATTTAATTTTACCACTCGTCAATAGTTTACTTTTGTGTCCGTCGAAACGTAATATCTCCTCTTGTTAATTCTTGTTACAGATAATAGAAAATATAATACAACCAGAAAAAGATTTTATCAACTTTTACTGAAAACTCTAGGTTTTATATCTCAGCATCTGTTTGAGATACGAAAAAATATTATTGACGAATCTGTTAGGAAATTTTATTATCTACAACATTGTTAATAGCCAAGATTTCTCCGAATCTCGTGTAGAACCAATCATGGGGTTAACAAGACCAACCTAGTAATATTCTAGGAAAACTTTATCCTTCATATTTTCTTGTATTCATACCAACTCATCAGTATTAATACCATATCAGTTTCAGAAAGTGATCTAATAGTCGAAAAATTTATCACGATAAAATTATTTAAAATGAAATATAATAGAATAATGAAATCTGAGATATTATGAGTGCGACCCCCCATAATGGAGAAGCAATTTCACAAAGCATTCATATTTGCGCACTATGTATAGTGTAACAAAATTAATGATTTAAAGATTTTTAAATTTCGGCTTTACTCACTAATACCAATCTCAACATAAGAAAATATAGCCACACATAGGGTACCAACTCTATTGGAATAAACCCATTAAAGTGAAAGTAAATAAATTTGTCACTTACCTTAATTAATTCACTAACCGATAATTAAGGATTTTAATTGAATTTTACTTTAATAGAAATGACACTAATACAAAAAAAAGAAAGGATTTCTTAACAAGGTCATAAGTTAGACAGTTACTTTGTTGTGAAACGCACATTAATTCTTCGAAAAGAAAACACATTTTCCAAGATAATTGATATAATTAACCTTTTGTTACAAGTAATACATCATAAATTTCTCCTCCCTCACAAATTTTCTCCCTAAAACAAAACACACCATACAATCTTACAAATACTAAGCAAACGATTATTTCAACAATTTTTTTTCATTTAATTACATTATTATACTTCCTTAAAATTATCTAATAATAATTATCTAATAATTATCTAAAATTATCTAATAATAATTTTAAAAACGTACTTGAATGGAATGCGCCATACCTAGCTAAAGGCTATCAGATGACATTCATTATTCCTTTAATTATATTATTTTACTTTCTTGAATCACATATAGTTTATTCACGAATTACATAGCTCGTGCCTAAACAAAAGTTTATTTTTCATGATAGTACATTTCCATGTCAACACAAGATGAAAATTAACACTAAACCATCACCAAACCATCACTTAAACCATCACTAAACACTAAACCATCACTTAAACCATCACTAAACACTAAACCATCACTTAAATAACACTTAACTCCTGCCTCAGAACATGGTACCGTCATGGGGTNTCATGTCAACACAAGATGAAAATTAACACTAAACCATCACCAAACCATCACTTAAACCATCACTAAACACTAAACCATCACTTAAATAACACTTAACTCCTGCCTCAGAACATGGTACCGTCATGGGGTGTCTGTAGACGCAAAAGTGGTGATGACGTTCGCCGACCAATTGTGTGCAGGAATGTGGTTGCATTCAGACGGAGTTCATTGAAGTTTGAGCCACGGACTCACCTGTTTCCGATGACTTGCCGAAGTATATTTCCCGAATTATAACCCCAAAGTGTCTAGTGAGTGCACTGAGTACCGAACATTGTCCACACGATTATTAATTGATCAGTTCTCGACTCGTAATTATCAATTACATAACCACACTCGCTAAGGACCGAACAGTTGAGCAGATCATTCAACAGTAACCAATCACTAAGCTCTAAACTCTAAGTCACCAAGCTTTCTCACTAAGCTCTCGATAGTTCTTTGATGATTATGATGATGAAGGTATTTTTATCATCGAAAAGAAAAAAAAGATATTAAAAGGATACTCATCATAATAAATTTGACCCTGTCACCATCGGTATCTGGTTAATATTTCTGATTTGTCCTTACGCTCGCCGAGCTCAATTAATTTTATAACTTAATTTTCGTTCAAAACACTGATTTTTATGAATTATTTAAACGAATTCAATAAATGTTACAATATTTTATGTAGCTTTATTTTGAAGGCATAATTTTGAAGCATTTATTTGTACGGAGAAGAAATAAAAAATTCTTAGAATAAAATATTGCAAAAATGACTACTATGGTTATAATATGTCAATATATTTGCGAGCAAATTCTTAAGCACTAAAACTAAAATAAGTGCTGCAGTTTGTTTGCTAATATGAAATTCAGTCAACTGTTGTTGAACACGATCCAGCCATCGTATAGTGAATGTTCACATTTTCAACGATTTAATTTTTTAAATATAAAATTATTTTGTAATGCTTTTTAATATTCCTTGCTTTCTTAATTTTCATTTGTATCCGTTTTATTTCTAGAATTTTTCTTATCTTTTAGGACCGAAATGGCCGCAAGGCGATTAAAAGAACCTTATGTGAATGTTAATAAATTATTTGATAGAAAAACATAGACTTCTTACTGAAGATCACATAAATCTCATTTGTTTTTCCACATTTGTTCTCCGCCAGAAGCCAGACAAGAGCGGGACAGTGATTTGTTGCTACTAAGTTCACACATTCACGTGAGAAACACAATTCCCGAGTTTACACTCTTGTAGTATTATTACGACATTTATTATCCACTTAACTAGTAAACCCGCCAACGAAAATGAAAAAGAACGTGTATTCGAGACACCTGATGTCTTTCATGCACAGATTCACAGATGCTTATCTGCATTTGACTGATTTTCTCCCGTCAGGTGACATCTCCCGGGATTGAAAACGTGCTATCTCCGTTGTTAACGTAGTCGTATGGTCACTCTACATGAAATTATTCATAAAGCACGTTTAGGGTCAATTAACGAAGTATCATGATTGAGGAATGATGGGAAAGAATTTCACACATAAAAGTTTACTATCTGAAATGGTATTCCTGATTTATACAAAAAAGTTATTTGAATGACGCAAAGTAGTAGATACACCTTCCTCATTCTATTGCACTCAATATAATTAGATATAGGAAACCAGTGACTGGAAACGGAACTGAGAAAGGTCTTACAAACTCTTCTTCGGTCTAAAATCTAAACTAGAACCATTGTTGTAGAACTAGACCTGAAGTGGATTCGATGAAAATTGGGTTGCACAATTTCGCGTCGATGTAGAACATTTCAACACAAAGAATATGGTATTATATGTTTATAAATTGTAAGTTCTGGATGACCGAATGAATTCCTCGAATTTTAATGATGTATAGTTTTTTTAAATTACAGTAGTTCTAGATTAACCATAAAATGTTAAAAACAATAATAATATGATCAAGCCACCAACTACATATTACAGAAAATAAATTCTACTTGAGAATGTCGATGGATTGTGTAGAACATGCCACTCATGAAATGAATCGATCCATCACTTTGTTCCGGACAAAATCAAGTTGGATTGCAGACACAATCAAGTAGGGAGAATAATTCACCGATAGCAAGCTAAAGACCTTCACTTGGTTGAAAAAGTTACCCCTATTATAAATTTCACCCACTGGCTTTCCTGGAAAATAGAAATGCCATCTTGTACTGGGATAAGCAAATCATTACAGACAGAACAGTAAATCGTAATAAGCCAAACATAATATTAATAGAATCTGAAAGAAAACTTTTATTATTGATGTAGCTATTCCTACCTTTAACAATTAAAAAAAGACAGAACAAACAAAAATTCAAAAATTTCAGACACTTAAGACAGAAATTCAAAAGATCTGGAAACAGAATGAAGTAATAATTATTCCTCTTATAATTTCAGCAACTGGAGCCATTTGCAAACACTGAAAGGGAATCTTACAAGATTGCCATTAACTAGAAATGTACTGCTATAAATGCAGAAATCTGGCATATTACAAACATGCCAATCTAAAAATAATAGTCATCTAAAACTCAGGTTGAGCAGCTGCTGAAAATTGTTGAAGCATTTTTCAGAGATATCAATATGAATTGGACCCCAAAAATGTAGGATGCTGTACATCGTAAAAGGTAAACTGAAAACTGACACCTTTGGAATGATAAATTGAAAGACGTTTCCATGTTGCTCGTTGTTTTATTGGTAGAAAGCTTTTTCGGCTGCATAGCAGCCATCGTCAGTAACATACACTGAAAAATATATATGTACATGAAATGACAATAATAAAAATAAAAACATAACATGAAAGTATACAACAATTGAGTAAAGCAGTATCGAAAGAAGTGTATTTTTTGTTGTTGTTGATGAAATAAAAAAAGGAAAGAACAATGAAAAAGGAATAAAAGAAAACAAATACAGAGTGAGCAAACCGACAAAATTACATACCTGAGTATTGAGGAAAATTTTTGGCGAGTGCGGAGAGTACGCCGAAAGGAGGTCATTATAGGGAAATGTTCTGTCCATAAACACTCAACACAACCGTATTATACACCAAGGATTCCACCCTCCATCTCCTCCGAAGTGGAGTGTATGCTCTCACATGCAGTGATTGTCCCTCTGTGTATGTGGGGCAGTCTGGACGAACATTCAAACAAAGGGTACAAGAACACATAAATGCATGGAAAAATAACACTAAAGTCTCACACTTCGCCAACCACCTAGTAGAAAACACACACACATTTAACATTGAAAAGGATTTTTATATTTTAGAAGTAGAAAATAGATTTTGACCCCGGATCAAATTAGAAATTTTACATATCCATAGTATTCTAAAAAACAAGAACATTTCCCTATTAAATGAACAAATTCCTGAACTTCATTCCCCTCTCATGAAACTAGCCTTCAAATTCCTTCCATCTCACCCCCAACTCTCCAGGACAT
>NNCF01129727.1:248865-259476 GCA_002313205.1 Laupala kohalensis
TTATGTACATATATATTTTTCAGTGTATGTTACTGACGATGGCTGCTATGCAGCCGAAAAAGCTTTTTACCAATAAAACAATGAGCAACATAGAAACGTCTTTCAATTTATCATTCTGTGATAATGTTGCTAACGCTCCACAATTACCAAGTGACACCTTTGGGTGAGCAGATAAGCATAGAATTGAATCGTTACTCGCTGGAGAGACGTACACGTATCTGGAAATGAGACAATTATGGTGCATTGATCATAAAAGGATGAAAGAAATTTCACGGAGGGTTCGAGAGTTCTTAGGAATCAAACTGAGCAGAAAAAATGTGATGAAAGTTGTTAATACTCGCAGCACTTGTTTTGTTTTACTCCTTTAAAATTGTTAAGAAGTGTAAAACCGATATTGAAGGGTTGCAGTGCAGATTAAGAGTTTTGATAACCGATGAGAGAATGCACCATCCAAAATCTGCACTTGAGCACTTGACACAACCAACAAACGTGGGAAGCAGTTGTTTGTAGTAACTGGCAATCAACTTTGTCGGTAAGTGAAGCACCTCAGATTTTATTTCATGAACCTCAGAATTCCGTAAAGCAGTATGTGACACGGACTCGTATACACCTTTGCTCCTGACAGAGTCAAATGTGAATGATTTCTAATGTAGATAGTGGCGAAAGGTAGATAACTGCATGGCGAAGCCTCTTCACGGAAGATATCGAAATGAGGTAGGTCATGTACATATCGACATAAAAGGCACGAGTGGTCGCACATGTGGCTCATATCTGGGTAGATCTTCCTAGAAACTGAGGGGTTCATGTTGGCCATACACGACCAGGTCATTTCTATCCGGGGGTACCTGAAGCAACTTGTTAGAGATGCAAGTGTGTCAAATGAGAAATGTTGGTATGGATGTTCAACAGTTGAATTCATTCAACATGTTACACGAAGATGCAAACGGCTTGCATACAAAATGATACGGTGGCCAAGATTTTACATCATCAAATGACAAAAAACTTCCTGTTTTGGCAGAGGAAAGGATACCGGACAACAGATATCTACCACAAAGTGTGTTAGAGAATGCAAAATGGTGTCTATATTGGGACCGGATCATTCTTCAGGGTCGAACAGTCACCCATATTACTTTCAGAAGATGTTCTGATGTGTGAAATGGCTTGTTCAAAGTGACCAGTTTGCGGGTACAGCGTTTTATGTTGGCAATACAGGATGAAATGGTGCCAACATATTGAGGTGGTGCCTACAGTTATAAAAAATACCTAGAGAAGAAACCCTCGATTACCAACGACAAATGCTACCTGTGTGACATACACACGAATCACATCTGGATGCACATAAATGGAATAAAGTAAATACATCGTCATAATCAGGTTTGTAGCATAAAAATAACTGACTCTAAAATGGATGTTTCAAAGTAACTTGGTGTCATACTACCGATACAAACCAGAAAAAGTTCTAGTAAATGAAAATACTAAAATCTACTTTCACCGAACCATCCACACTCACAAAATCCTTCAAAATAATAGAAAAAAATATCACAATAATAGGCAAAAAGAAGTGTTTTACCTTTTTGATTCACATTGCTGTTCCACTTAAAAGACACATGCAGAATATAAACGGTGAAAATATAATGAACTGCAACAAACAACTCGGCACAAATGCGTCTCGATCCTCATTATCATTTCAATCACAGGAATAATAGAAAAGCATGCATCTGATAACTTAGGCAAATTGGGTTTAAAAACGACTTTTTTGAAAATAATACAGAAGGTCATTATTCTGAGCACATGTCGTATAGCCAGAAAATGTTTCCAGTCATATAAATAACTCTCATTAAAATATGAAATGTATAACATGCTTTAAATTATGCATGCATTAATGTATGAAACGTATTACATGCAAGAAGAGAAAAATTGCATATTTGGGACATATGCGAAATGAAAAATCTCAATATTTGCAATGAAATATCGATGGAAAAATTGAAGCACGGAGAAATGTCGGAAGAAGGAGAAATTTCTGGCTGCGGAATATAAAGCATTGGGTAGAACTGCATGATGTGCAGACACTAATCCACACCGCAAGGGATGGGGCTGAAATGAAAAGTCCATTAGTGGATATGTATCTGAAGAAGATGATAACATGATTTGGCAAATCAAACCCGCAGTTATACTGAATTTATGGGAAAATCCCGAGAAACGTGAGAAAAGGAAGGGAAATAATAATAGTAAAAATAGTATTAGATGAATTATGGAAATTAAGGAGGATGTGAGGGAACTGCAAATTGCAATAGCGGATTTAAAGAACACAACAGACAAAATCAATGGGTTCTAGGACAAAGAACCAGACTAGAAGCAAATATCAACAAATGGACAATGGGAAGAGTGATTTCAGACCACGAAAGAAAGCCAAGATCTGAGAGAATGAATAATTACTGGGCTAAGAGAAAGCTAAAGAATCCGTTTCATAAAATTGACTAAAGTGGTCCAATGAAAGCCATAAAATATAAATAATAATAATAATAATAATAAAGTAATAACGATAATAGTGGTATCAACGTATAAACAGACATATCATCTAGTTGACAAAAATGAATTAAAATGTTTGTTATATGGATCTGGAGTTTGGTCAGCCAGCGCCTTATTCTTTACCCTATAAGGTAACTATGACAATCCCTTACATACTTTAGTTTACGCAAGTACCTACCTATTGCTTGGGTGTAATGGTAGCATCTTCACTTACTACTACCGCGTCTTCACGATGCCAATAAGGAAGTCAATAGTTGACTGCCTATGCCTGGAAGATAATAGTGGGCGTCCTATTGAAACCACTGCCTGGCTTGATTTTAGAAGGCAATAACCTTCATAGTTGACGTACCAATGAAGAGTGAACTCAAGCCAATTATTGACGTCCAATACCTATTACTTACCTCCCCCTTCTCCACTTCAAGCAGCGGTGCTTGAGCGTTATTGGAGGCCAACTGTTGGTTTGCTCATTGGCGTCATGAAAACGGGTCATAAGCATTACTGAGCGGCAAAGCGCGGATTCGAGCGGGGTGAGGTTTTCAATTAGTTTTCCTCACCTACTCCAGACCAATGTCGGTTTGGTACCTAATATTCCGAGCGTCTCACATACCACAACACGATTGATGGCGGGTTAAATAATATATGAAATGTATAAATGTTTCAAAAGTCAACATTGTCCATACAATATTGTAATTTTTCCGTCGCCAAACGAAACAATTCAAGGTTTTATCTATTTGCCTCCTTGTATTTTATCGGACAAAGACACAGACAGTGAATAAAAATTAAAATACATATTTATTTTGCCTTAAGAGGGCGTGATTCATGCATTAGCAGTGTAAATAATTCAAGTCCTTTTTTAAAGTAAAACTATAATAAAATATTAAAGGAAGTACTTAAATGGTACAACTTCGTAATGGAATCAAGTACAACAGCTTTTTCATCTCAAAATACACGTAAACAGTAAAGTTCATCCAAATCTATTCAGACATTTTATGTCCTGATGCAAATACAAATGTGCATACCTAGTATACCATAACGTATGTAATATTTTATCTAATGGTCTAGGATTAGAACTGTACGGTTATCTATATTACAATGCAAAAATTTGATTGAAGATTTGACATTGATATTTTAAAAGGTGTCTGGTTAATTATACCTATAGTCCTATGCATTATTAAGTGAATGAAAATTATTATAGTTTTATTCTTTTTTTAATACTCTCGTATTATATAATTATAATTTATTTCCTGTCAACAATCATAATTCAAATTATTCAATGAGTATGATTAGGTTTTACTGTGACGAGTATATAAGTTGACTAAAGAATACTATTTTTTCTGTTTTTGATACGATATGTAATAATCTAGTTAAACCGGTAGTAGAACCGGATCCATATTTCGAATCTGTCGAAAACTTTGAGAGAAAGACTTAAATAAGAAGTCAACGTTAAACGCATTTGAAAAAATTAGGCTGGTTATAGAACAAAAGTTTCTTTGAGCAATTCTCATGATCAAGAGTAATGAACTGGGTAACATTATTTAATATGAATAATACTGAGCATAAATATTAAATGCATTAACTGTATTCTCGTGGCTTACTCACATAAATTTAGGAATATTTGAACACATAATCCATCTTTTCATCAATATGCGAGTAGAGTAGGAACTTGTACTCTCAATGCGACGGTGTTATGCATTACAAGGCCAAGCGCAACAAATCATTTTCGATAATTGAGACTTCAGTTTATAGCAAATTAAAATTGAAGTACGTGGTCTTTACAAATCTATCTTAGAAGTAATCGCTAGGACATTATTGGTCATTTTGTAAAACAATAGTTCCCATAACTTTCGTAGAGAATGCGTTGTCTTGATATTTTATTAATGCGTAATACTGACTTTTTAGAAATCGCGTTTGTTCTAGAAATGCATTACTAACCTGCCTGACGTACCCTGGCGCATGAGGCTCGAGTCATTCCAGGTAAAAATCAGAAAAAATTCGATCGTCATGTCTTAGAATATAATATGTTTTTGTGTTTTGGTAGCACGATTTGTTTCTATGAAAAATACAAAATTTAATATTTTTGTGACCGTCCGATTTTCAGTTATTGATCTTTAAAATGAGTATGTTTGCGCTTAGCATTTTGAAATCTTTAAACGTCTCTATCTTCGAAACTATTTGACGTGGAGAGTTGAAAGTTGTAGCATTGTCTCTAGATTGTGATAAGCTTCCAGGTGATGTGCAGTATTATGATATTAAAACATAAAAATAACTGTAAATAAATTATCAAAATAATTTTATATGTCACAAAATCAAATTTTCAATTTTTTGAAAAAATATATTGTGTTTATGATATCTGTTTTAAAACATATGTACCACATTTGAAGATGTGATCAGAATGTGATCATATTGAAATAAACAATTGTTTATAGCAATGTCCAGTAAATTGAATGAGGAGACATAATTTGAATGCTTTTGCTACTGATATTTGAACGATGGGTAGAATATTGTGAAGACCACGTATGCACTATCGAGGTAGAATATTGTGAACTCATTCTATCGAGGACAAGTACACGTCGCAGGCAGAATGAGTTCAGTAGAACAGTTGTGACGCGGGGATCAGAAAGTATAAATACATCATAAGAGGAGACTCGTTCGCTCACTTTGGCTCATTTTTGGCCCATCAATCTCGCGACCTGCTCACGTCTCGTGCATATTGGTTCGATAACCGACGATGCCACGACCGAGGGTGCGACTGCGCCACCTATCATGACGGACTCCTCTACTGCCTGCGGACCCGTCCCAGAGTACTAGTGAGTATTAAACAATTTACACCTACATGGCCTTTATCTGTCGGGACTGACCAACCTTTCATTTCCCCAACCCCTACCTCCCCTTTCTCCTTTTCCTTCCCCTCCAACTTTCCCCATGTCGCCTTCTGTCAGCCTAGAAACCGCTCGCTAGAGTTGACCAAGCAAAGAATCCGCGACATCTGGTTGTCAGGTGTGGGGTGAGTTCCTTTCGAGCTTCTCGGGAGATATGACACCAAAGAATCCACGACATCTGGTGTCAGGGTGGAGTCATGTTCCATGGATCTTTCGGGGATTATAAAGGTTTTTTTTCTCTCCGAAGTAGAACAAAGGTTAAGGTGTTGGGAGTAAAAAAGTAGGATTTTACTGTGTGTTGTTTCTCCTTTATTAGTACGTAATCATGTATAGACAGCGAGGTAGTGGTGTGCCGTTGCAACCGTAGATTATGTCTGTGGGTCACAGGGGTGTTGCATTTAATCGCGTCGCGAGATCCATATATGGATTATCATATGAACAGATACAGTTATTGCAACAGGAAATTAAAAATCAAGTCGAATGAAATTAATAGACTATGTGATAAAAAAATAGACTAAAAATTAAAAAAAGGAAGAGATATAAGAAGGAAAAGAATAACACATTCATCCACCCATTCATCCATCACCATTCATAGAGTGGTCCTTGTGTTAATGGAACTTTGAGAGCAAAGAGGATTGCAATGTATTGGAGAACGAGTATTTTGTTGAAATATTCCTTATATTATTCTCAAGGTTGTTCCACAGTTTGGCCACCTCGGTAGAGAAAGAACGAGAAAATTTCTGAGTTTTGTGTCTCGGAATTAAAAGAACTAATTTTGAAGAGGAACGAGTATTTATATTATGTCCATCGGAAAGAAATTGAAAAAGGAATGGAGATGGGTGGGGTTTTAGCCTGAAGTATTTTATGAAGGAAAAGGTGAGAACGGAATTTCCGTCCGTCTTTCAGTTTCATCCAACCTACTTTCATGTAGTAGTCGGTCAAGTGATCGTTTCGTTTCAGTCCTAAAGTAAAGCGAATGCAGGTATTCTGAATCTTTTGAAGTCTGTCTGCGAGAGTGGAATGGATATCTTGGTAAATAATGTCACAATAGTCAAGATGAGGAAGGTCTAATGTCTGACTGAGTATTTGTTCTATGGGTTCGGTGAGTATGTGTTTATCATGATCGAGAAAGCACAGAGAATTATAAGCTTTTTTTGCAATTATACGTGATATGATCTGTCCATGATAGTGTTTCGTCCTTTATAATACCGAGATTTTTCACGTTTGAAAAAAAGAGAATCACCAATTCAAAGGTCTGAATGAAGCATGGACCTACACCGACCAAGTGACTTTTTATTCCCGAATATTATTACCTGGCATTTTCTGGGGTTAATTAACAGATTATTGCTTACTGACCACAGTCGGATTCTTTCAAGTTCATCATTAAGTAAATGTATATTGGTGCTTAGTTGATGTGGAGCGCAAGAAGAGTACAATTGGAAGTCATCGGCGTAGATGTAGTAGCGTAATGAGAGTACGGAATTTGGAAGGTCGCTGATGAATAAGGAAAAGAGTAAAGGTGAAAGAATACCACCTTGGGGCACTCCGCTGATCGGAGGCAACCAGGTAGAAAAATTTCCACTGTGAGTGACACTGAGTGCGTCCTCGTAAGTAGGAGCTCAGCTATTTGTTGCACGGCTTGGAGAGTGAAAATAAGGCAGATAGTTTAGCTTCTAAAATAATAAAGTCCACTGTGTTGAACGCTTTGCTGAAGTCGAGGAGAATGAATACAGTCACATCTTCTACATCTAAGGCCATCTTGATGTCTTCAGAAATTTTAGTAAGAACCGTTTGTATGCTATGGCCTAGGCGAAATCTAGACTGAAACATGACTAGATTATGATTTGAAAATATGCTCGGTGATTTGACTGTGAACAATATATTCTAACGCTATTGAGAGTATTGGTAAAATGCTGATGGGACAGAAATCATCTAAAGATGAGGGGGAAGCACATTTGGGAATTGGTGTGACCAGGGTTTGTTTTCATGTTGACTGGGAAAAACCCGAGTTAAGTGACTCATTAAAGATGTCCGTGATAATATGAATAATAAACAATAGGATTTTATGAATCATCATGGCGCAGATACCATCAATGCCAGTTGCTCTCGATTTGATTTTGATAATTGCTTTAGAGACATCATGAACAGTCATATTCGAGAAATAAAATTGTTCCTCTGGAGCAGCGTTCTTCCGTATCACTTCAGTGATAGTTTCTTTGTTTTCTAATAACTGATCGTTTGAGTTGTGCTCAAAATGGGAGTTAAGATCTTCTAGAGGAGCACATAAGTTATAAGTTGATTTATTATTACCTACTCCAAATTTCTTTAGGTGATTCCATATGGAGGAAGAAGAACTTGTACTTAGAACGGAGTTAGCGTAACTTTTCTTAGCGTTTCTGACAGAAAAGTACATTTATTGCGAAGCTTTTTGTATAGAGAAAAAGAATATTCCGTGAGTGGAGGTTCATTTTTAGAGTTGTATCTGAATGTACGAAAGGCTGCGTCTCTTCGGGACATTAGAAATCGAATTTCATCGATAAGCTACGGAGCTGGGAACGCTTCAGTTTTATTGCTTTTAGAGGGCAGATACTATCGAATACTTGGGTTATAAATTGACTTATGCAAGATATTTTATCATCCAAATTGTTAGGAGCATAGATTTGATTCCATGGGTTGGAGTTTGCCCTTTGAAAAAACGTCTCATCAAAATTGTTAAAATTACGAGAGTATACTATATGTGGTTCACGTTTCGGTACTTCAAGTGAAAATATGGCATACACAATATCGTGGTGCGATAGGCCGGGAGCATTATGTTGCCCATACTTAAGAATATGTTCTTTTTTTGATGTAAATATATAATCAAGCCAAGATGGATCTGTGGAGGCATTGTGTTGATAGGTGTTTTGAAGTGGGCAAACGGTCAAGTTGTAAGATGAGAAAGTGTTTAGAAGTGTTTTGCCCAGTGACGATTTGTTTATGTCTATATTGAAGTCCCCCATTATAATACTGTTATTATAATTAATGAAACATGAGGAAATTGCTTGTTCAAGTTCAGTGAAATTGTCACTGCCTGAGGGGTTATAAACGACTCCAATGAGAATTTTCTTTTTTTATAAAGATTTCCATAAGTATAAATTCGATGGTATTTTCGGAAGCGTTTTCAGATTTTAAAATAATTTTCCCTTTGAAACCACTTCTTCAGTATAAAGCGACACCATCTCCGCGTTTGATAAGTCGGTCGTTTCTGAAAAGTGTGAAATTAAGAGGAAGTTTTCAGATTTATGATGGGGCTGAAGCAATGTTTCAGAAACCAGAGCAATGTCAAACATCGATCTGCAAACAATCTCGTTAAAGTACTCGAAGTGAGCGGGAATGGACTGGGCGTTCATTGATTTTGAGGCCTCGTGGGTGCTTAAGGCCTCTTCCGCAAGTGAAGTGGTATAATATGAGTTTGAGTACGCTCGGTTAATTTTTACTTGAAGGTTCTGTTAGTTAAGTAGCTGCAAATTAGCTTTTGACGGTATTCAGAAGCTCCAAGTCGAATTTTGAATAGAAGACCTTTATGCCATGTGCTATTGAATGCTTTTGTGATATCTAGAAAAACTGTTATTGTGTGATCATTGAAATGGAAACTATTAGCTGTGTGCTCAATTACATCAATAACCGGGTAAGTGGTTGAATGGTTGGGAATAAACAAAAATTGGGTTTTGGGAATAATATCAATTTTGTTCAAAAATCCACTAAATGATTTAGTATGAGCTTTTAAAATATCTTAGCTAGATACAGGAGCAAGCTAATGAGTCTGTAGTTACTTGGATCATAGGGTTAGTTTTTGGTTTGTTTATTGATAATATACATGCATGTTTCCACATTTGCGGAAAGTTACTATACGAAGTGATGAGTTGAAAGTGGTGTTATTGCATCTATGCAGCTGAAAGGTAATTTTTAAAAGTATATGATTCATGATATTGTCTCGCTCAGGAGATATTTAATTTTTAATTTCTTAATAATATTGTCTCTGTATAAAGGTGAAATAAATTATGTCGGGTGAGGAACTGTGATAAGAGGTTCCTCTATAGTTGTATTAAACTCTAGATTTGATGCGAGTTTGAAAGTGAAGGTTGTAGAAAAGTGTCTAGCAATTATGTCGACTTAAATGTAGTGTGAGTAAATTATTTCTGAAATTGTTTGGAGAGGGGTGGAATGGTATTTTAATCTTTGGTTAAATATTTAAATGTTTGACATGGTTGTCTAATATTAGGGTGTAGCTGTAAGAGATGATATTTGAATTTGTGGTATTTATAAGTAGTTATCTTATTTTTGTTTAGTGAGTGTTGAGAAGTTTTCTCTTCCATTTATGTTGGCCATCCAGTTTCTGATATAATAAGCTTAACATTGTCATAAAGCAATGATTTAGAATTAAATTGAGATGTATTTCACGTTTCATAGTTGAATTAAGATGAACCTGTGTAATTGGCTTCATAATCGTAGACATTGAAGAATCAACTGTAGTACTGTTCCTTAATTGTCTTGGAACAGATAGATTTTATGCAATAGAGCTTGGAAATGGTTCCAATTTGTGTGTCTTGATTTGTTTTAATTGTTCTTGCACTGCATATTTTCTTGGAATATATCATTAATAAATTAACCATTAATAAATTTATTGTCAAAAAACAGTGCAGACTGCGTATGACTGCGGAGAACAATAAACTAATTTACTCTCCGGAAGCAAGCAAGGGACCATCCCATCAATTCCGATGAAGAGCCCTAAAGCAGAGGCGGATTCAAAAATTTCAGCAAAAGTTCCTAGATAAGATAAAAAGTTAGCTACGAGTTATAATACATATATAATGTCAATATGTTTCTAATTTAACGCAAATATGTTTGTAAATTGACATGTACAAGTTATTATCGAACTATAGATTATTCTGAGTATAGTGTTTAAAAAATCAAGAGAGTTGTAAATACACTAAATTCACGATTTATTGTTACAATAAACACGCCCCTAGACAAAGCCTAGAGAACCTGTATAAGAAATCCTCCTGTACCCGAAGGAAAAACGGAGAAAAACCCGGGCCAGGATGGGGCTACAGAATTAATGTACACAACCGTGCCAAAGTTGAGTACACATAAAACTAAATTAATATGAGCCATACGGCAACACAATCATGCAAGAAAATAGTTTTTGAAATTGTTATAAGTT
>NNCF01129727.1:260305-291811 GCA_002313205.1 Laupala kohalensis
AATAAGAAGTTAGCCATTGATGTGGAAGTCCACGAATGCCTAAAGAATGCAATTTGGAAAGGAGAATTTCGTGGTCGATGAAATCGAATGCTTTTTGATAAGTCAAGAAAAACACCCTGAGGATTTTCTTCACGGTCTAGAGATGTGGTAACATCGTTTAAGAAGGAAAATATGATGCTTGTAGTGGAAAAGGATTTCCTAAAACCGTGTTGATCGTCAGAGAGAATGTTATTTTTTGATATAAAAAATCTAGAAGACGCTTATAGAACAATTTTTCTAGGATTTTTGAGAAAGTGGGTAATAGAGATATTGGTCGGTAATTTCCGATATTAATTTTGTTTCTTTTCTTGTGTAAAGGTTTCACTTTAGCTATCTTAAATATTTTAGGAATCAATCCTTCCGATAAAGAACTATTAAAAATATTTATGAGTGGATTTAATATAGCATGGGACGAAAATTTAACAATAAACTCAGGTATATCATCTACGCCTATGGAAAATTTGTTTTTTAATGAGCTGATGATTCTCATGATTTCACTGGCGTTAGTTTCGGAAGTGAACATAGAATTGGGTACGTGGGTGGATATAATTGGAGGACATTGATTTGGATATATTGAGTTCGTTATTCTGAGAAGTGATAATTAAACAAATTTGCGATGTCCTGAGAATTTGTTACTTGTTCTGAGGAGTTGTTACTGAGTTCTTTACTGAGGAGTTGTTATTTGTTCAGTATCAATGCTGAATTTAAGGAATAAAGAATCTGAATCAAATACAGGTACTTCTAATCGTTTAATGATTGAAGGATATTTTGGTTGAGACTAGATCTAACAAATTTGGGGTAATGTGAATGTCATTGGAATAAAAAATAGCATTGCGAAGATTTATGTACATATTGCGGTTGAGACTATATTTTTAAAGCGTTTTACCGTGTTTATTTGCTGAATAACAAACACAAGCTGAATTTTTGCAATTTTAGTCTCAAATTGGGAAAGTTGGGTTGCTGGAGACGAATATTAATTTTCTTGTTGGAAATTTATGATTTGGGGTTCTGAAAGCTGAAACAACATTTATGTCACGAATGGAAGTTTTGATTTTTATGGCAACAGTCTCCAAACTGTCGTTTGTAGATTTGATTTGAGAATATTGGAGGCTTTATGTATTACTATGACTACTTCTCCAGAGGCTGTGAGTTCGGGTCCACCATTTCTTTAAATTTGGTATCTAGATAAATTAAATTTTTGACCTGAGACTAGGTGGGTTCTTGTAATACAGGCTATACGAATATTTGCAGTAGGTATGAAGTGAATATTTATTCTTGTTTCTTGATTCAATTTGCATTGAAATTTATTAAAATCAAGTTAATCAAATTATTTATTATATAGCAAGATGAATTTCTATTCATAAAAATGAAGTATAAATATAATACTATTGATCTATTGAATGTAATTTTAACTGCTGAAACCTTTTGAGAAATGTTGCTCGTGAGCATAACACTTATTATCAGTTTAGGAAGTTATAGTTTAACAATAGTATGTAATTGACATGCACATTTAGAATAATGTTGTGATAAATATATAAATATTTAGTTATGATATTAGCCATGTTTATGTAATGGAAGAATAAGTGATTGAATAATGACATAATTGATATGAGAACTTCCAAACTACTTGTGTTGTGAAGTTAGTGAAGAGAGTTTGGATATTTGCATTTGATTGGGTGCGCCATTGTTTGGATGTATTATTATTGGGAGTGTAAGTGGGTATATTGGATCTATCAGGTAAGTGGGAAATGTTTGTTATTATTTAATGGAATGAAGTCGGTGGAAGTTGAGGATAAGTTGGGGGATAGTAGTTATGTTTTTAGTGATTTTATTGTTTTGTAGAGAGTTCTTTGTAAACAGTACCGCCTTTTCAGATCACTGTATGATAATGAAAACAATTTACAGACGTTGGACGAATACCATTGCGCGCAATGTACATTTCGTATAATGATGGTGTCCTACACAGTCCATACATCTGGGTTGTGAGCCATAACTGGTTTGAGAATGAGCGTATTATTGGCAGTTTTTGCGTTGTATAGCCCCTACAGTCTGAATCCTTGTAAAAGATCTCATTTTATAATAGAACAAATCATTCAAATTAAGATTGATCGAGACACTTCACTGTCCACCTGTTTTATTGATACTATATGCATAGTAGATGGGTCTTTTTTTGAAAATCTTTTATATTTAATAACGGGAAAGTCTTACATTTAAAGTTCGCGAATGATTTCATCTCCTGATATGTTAATGGGTAAATCCTTGATAACTACACAAACATTTTTTCGTTGTGAAGTCGCGGTAAGTATAGTACTGCACATCATTAGTATCACAAAAAATGACTAAGTTTACGAAAGTCATCTATTTTATTGAAAATTCGTTAATATTATTTTTGTCCGCTTTAGTGTCAATTCACCTTGTGTAACATTCCAGATGTCATGTCTCGACTGATATAGTTCAACCTGGTAAACCACTATAGGTAGAATTTTATTTCCTGTCATTCGGCTTTAACTATCTTGTCCAAAGGGTAATGTACCATACAGCTAAATGTTCATTTTTTTCGTTTGTGGTAAAGCGGTTACTGGCTATCATTGTTGTGTTGTTGTAGTCTTTTTTGATTCTTATGTATTTACACGAGAATCTCAACTAACATTCTTTGAGAACGGAAGATGAGAATTATTGTCACTTTCAGTTAGTGAAATGGGTTATTGATTTTGTAAATTAGTTGGTTTTGCTGGATTCACTGCAGAGCATTAGTGAAGAAAACTGGTGGTATCAGTTGAAGATTTTGTTGCTGTTGAATTTGTTGCTTCTGCGGAAATTGTTGTCTAAGGTAGGCAGAGATTAATGAAATAGAGAAAATGATAACACAAAAAAATTTCAGTAATCGACAATATGGATTCCAAAGTTTGAAAATCAAGGAAGATGCATTAAATGCAGTAGTACGAAATATCAGGACAAGAGAAGACAAGTATATCACGGTAAGTGTAGACATAGAAGGAGCTTTTGACAATGTTAATTGGACAACGGCGATAAAATGTGTACAGAAATTAGGGTTAGATGGAGAGGTTAATTAAGTTATGCAGTTTTGGAAATAGGAGAAGAAAAACTAATAAAATCGCTTTCAAAAGGATGTCCACAAGGCAGCAATACATCATCAATATTATGAAATTTAGTAATTAATGAACTGCTACAAGATATGACGGAAGGAACAAACATAATTGCATATGCGGACAATGCTGTAATTTTAATAGCAGAAAATAGTATTTTAAAATTGGAGACTAAAGCACAGGAAGCCCTAGAAGAATTTATAGAATCTTGCTCATGAGTAAATTAGAAAATATTACAAAGAAAAAACGAAAGTAATGGTGAACGGATTTAAAGAAAATGGAAGGCAACCAATTATCAAAATAGGTGATTGGAGATTGGAACTACTAAAAGAAATACGCTACCAAGGAGTAATATTGGATACAAAATTGCATTTTAGGAAACATTTCGAATATGTCGAAAACAAAATTTAAAGAATATATTACGGTCCGAAAAGGGTAGTTATAAAAGAGTACAATAATGGAATAAAGAAACAAAGACAATTATATGAAAGAGCATTATTACCTGCTATAACGTATGGTTCAAGTGTATGGCAGGAAAAATTACATAATAAGCATATGGAAATAAAATTATGTAGTATGCAAAGGTTATGTACATTAAAAAGGAGCAAGTGCCAACATCTGAGCGTGCATTAAATACCTTATAAGGAATACTGTCCATAGATTTGACAGTATTAAAACAAACATTACGATATAATGTTAGGTGGAAAGATTACGTGAACATAGATGGCGAAGAAATACAATTAGAAAACAAACAATGGAAAAAAATGATAATGGAAAAGATGATAGAATGTTGGCAAATCCACAGGAACACGGCAAAAGAAGGAAGAAATTATATAATTTCATTAAGGATGGAAGATATGCAAGGAAAAACAAACGGTGATTTAAACCAAATAAGAGCTTAATACAAATAATGACAGGTCATGGGGCATATTTCAAAGCATATTTACATTTTAAAGCATATTTACACCGTCTCGGATTATCGAACACCTTAGATTGTGATTGCGGAAAAGGTCAAGAGATAGTAACATGTACTAATGAAATGTGAATACGGGAATGAAGAGAGAGGATAGTTGATACAATTAATGAAAAAAATAGGAGTTTATACTCCGAATGAATGGCACAGGTTGATAGGTAAAGAAAAAATAATGAACTACACGAAATAATAACATTAGTAATGCTTGGCAGAAAAGTAATAAAGGAAGAAAATGGTTGACAGATAACTGATAGTAGACAGGGCCCGCCTCCACGTGGCAGAGACAGTACTCGCTGATGCAAGCCAAGCGGCACAAAATGGATAGAGACAACAAAGAGGAAAAGAGAGAGAATTAAAACCTGGATGTTGTCCAAGTGATACGGAACCGGTATGTGATAATAAGTAAATGAAAAAGTAAATAAATAAATGGAGAAAGAGATGCAATGCGTAATTAATAAACTCTCCCTCTTGGGGACACGATACCTTAACGCACACTTTTGTATCAATGAATATACTGGCAGTATTTCAGTACTACCTCTAAGGTCTTTGTGGAAACTGTCCTGTTACATTTGCCCCAGAGAAGGGTGCACGAACGCTGGAGAATTTGTCAGCGCCTTTCAACAAGTTGCAAACGCGCTCCGTCTTGTCACAGTATGTGAGCATGGGTAGTAATTTTCCCCCGTATAAGTTACGTACTTACTTAACTCTCGTTAATTTTTGTCGTTATGTAATCTATGTGAGCCATAAAACTTAACTTTCTGTGTATTACTAACCCCAAATATTTCCATGTCTTCCTTAATTATAATCTCCAATCCACCACTCGAATTATTATTAAATTCATAAACAATATCTGTCAATTTTTGATAGTGCCAATTTCATTGTCTTATTTATCAAAGTTCTTCACTATTCTTCTCCCTTTTTCCTCCACTGTTTTCATCTCCTCATATCATAACATCCTTATCAAGATCTGAAATTATTGAATCCTCATACTCCATTTGTAGCAGAGCTTTATTCAATATTATGTTTCAAAATAAGGGTGCAGCTGACTTCTCTGCGGACATTATTTTCCTATTTTTCGTAACATATGCTCTTCCCCAATGTCCAATAAAAACATACCTATCCTCAAAATATGACTTTATTAAATTTTCCATCTTTTGTCCCAACTGTATTTCTTTAATGCAGTCCTACAAAACCATCCAGTCTACGCTGGCAAAGATAAATTTTAATATATCAAATATGTTGGTTCAGTCACGATTAAATACAAATTTGTTACGAGTGTTTAGCCGAAAAGCGGTCTAAAACGACCGCGACCTCATCAAGTTTATCAGTGCAAAAGGTTTACAGACAAAATCACTGAGCATGGCGATCCGCTCTCGACGACCATATAGTACAATTCGATGTAATTTCGAGCCAACAGAAATCATAATTTTCACTTACATTAATATTAAGTCTGTAAATACGAATTTATATACATTGAAACCTCTGAGAAATAGATCAACTATTTTGAAGGGAGTTGCAATCAAATATTTCGAGCTCTGTTTTTTATTTAAGTAAGTATTTACGTTTTTTCTGAAAAATAATCAAAAATATATTTTGAACGTTTCTTGCTACGAAAACATTCAGCGTGGATTATAAAAAAAGGCTCAAATATATTGAAAAGTGTCCAAGCAGAAGTTCACAACCGTTTCAAAAATACTACTCCTTCGATGAAATCTAAGAAAGCAAATTTGTAAGACAGCGTATGAAAATAATATAACTGCGGAAACCGATGACTTTCCGACTCCAATTCAATGGTGGTGATTAGAATGACTGCGAACTTTCATCATTTATTTGATAGGAGAATGACCACGATCGATCACTATTGACTAGGAACCACGTGGATGAACGATCTCGCTGACGCAGTCCTCGTCTCTTTGTCCGGTTCGATTATAGGATGAAATGGATACTCAGGCGAATTAATAATCACTTGCTGATATGGTCAGAACGCTGATATGTCTGCCTGTCATAGAACACAATTAGATTCGACAAAGAAATATCGGCAGATTTGCTGAACACTTCGTGCGCTCCCAATAAATTCGTCCTAAACCATGCTGCAGTTATAGACATATAAAGGGGGAACAAGTCGCCAGTTATGGAGTAAGATTCAATAAATAAGAATAAACAATAAACAAGAAAAATAAGACAAACATTGGAGCATGACCTTTGAATGAACAATGTCTCTGGAGATACGAACAAAAATGTAAACTTAATAAAATTGTTTCATAATTATTTTACTACAGATAATAAGGTTTCAATGTTAGTTTACTCAACATTTCACTCGGTGCAAATGCATCTCTGTGCATTGCAAACGTCGTGCAACAATGTTAATTAAAATAATATTAATGATATTTATAAAATTCTGTACTTTAAATTGGGAGTACTTGTGTTTCCTCATAACCACATAGTATACGGAAATAATGAACTATTATAAGATTCTATTCTGATCTAAAAAACAATTCACCTATTAAACTTCTGACCTCGGACTAAAAAATTGAAACATTCAAATTAATTTTTGTTTCTTGTTTAAATGGTCCAGAGATCAAATACATGGTTATTTGTCTGCAGGACACTTTATAAATCATGCTGAATCAGAAGAGAACGTTAATGGGATTTAATAAATTCGAGCTTGTTTAAAATCTCATCCTATAACAGTCAACAAAGAGATATTTTACTTTTCCTTTTATTTAATGTGGCACTTTTATCTTAAGATAAGAGTGTCACTTTGCCACACCAAAGGGATGTGCCTGTCCCCACCATGGGGAGGATGGTGCGTATCTATTATTCAATTTCTGTATATTGGCCAGATATCTGCTTTCAAGGTGTCTCGTATTAAACATAATTTCTTAGCAAAATCTGAAAATACATGAAAATAGAAAATACATAGTCTGACACTCCCACAATTGATGTTCTGTATAGTCTGTTCCGGATCCACACGTACATTTGGCGACATCCTTCTTTATTCGGTGTTAATATGCTTGGAAGTTACAGCGTATCCATTGTACTATATCCACCTCGTAACATCCCTAACTGTAGTACATCTACTTCCTTTATTCTCCCCCAGCTTCAAGTCCCATTCCAATGACAGCAAGGTCAAAAGGTTTCCAGTCTCGTACGCAGGGACTCATGTTATCGATGTCCAGTCGTCCAGTTTCTTTCTGTCTTATATCCATAAAAATCTTCATGGTCACTAATGACACCAGGAATTCTTTTACATTCATTCACCTTCGGCAGCAGTCCAGGCGATAGTCGATGCCTGGTCGATGCCAATCTATTAATGAGGTTTTCCTCCCCCTTTCAAAAGTAATTACTTCGTCGTCATTCAACACTACTAGGTTATTCCTCAAGATGAATCTTTCAAAATTCTCCCCTACTTCCTTTTATACGGTCCTCTGCGCCTCTAACTAGTTAACGTTTTCAATCAACACTTTCTCGTTGCATATACTTCACAAATGTTTATTCCAATTTACGGTACAAATTTTGCCCCTCGCTCTAAAAGAAGATTATCCAAACTTTGAGAAAACCAAAGAAACTAGTTTGGATGATACGTAAATCTCTTCCGTAAGATTCATATTTTCGTGAACTTGCTCGCAACTCCGTGGTTGGTCGAGCTGAGCTGCGAGGTTGGATACAGCAAAGGGGTGGAAAGGGGGGAAAGGGGGGGTAGAGGTCGGGTGGTTAACTCCAGAGAAACTCATAGTGCGTAAGAGGGGTTTAATTCTCACAAAGACGATTGATGGGGTGCAGGCCCAGAGAGAAATGTTGGCGAAGTCATGTTCGTCAGGCTATCGTAGTTCGGCGGATGCCAGTAAGCAACTCGGTCGAAGCGAAGGCTGGCGGTCCCGGGTTCGGCCCGGACAGTAGGCCAGGAGGCGAGAGTAGAGTAGCCACTCTACGCTACTCTACGCTGCTCTACGCTACTCTACGCTGCTCTACGCTACTCTACGCTGCTCTACGCTACTCTATTCTCTCGCCTCCTGGCCTGACCAGCTTTAATGACTGCAAGTGTTGTATCAGCGCAGCATACTCCTCCTGAATTCTGCCGCTCAGTACCCCCCCCTCTTGGTAAAGTGATACCAGCTCCGCAAGAACCCTATGGTCTCCTTTAATAGTTTCATGTAAAGCATTCAGTGCCTCCATGGTGATCGACTGTACCCCAATTCATCAAAACGTTGGGAGCAAAAAAATGATTACTAATTTGTTGTACTAAAATTTTGATTGCTTGTCCGCTGAAGCACCTGCTAAGCAATGCAATCCTTTCCAAAGAATGTTACTTGAAACTCTCTTTTTTCATACACTACTTATACGAGAGTCGAATTGCTCTTGCTGATTTCGAAGTTCGCAACTCAATCTATCACTTCACTCACTTCACCCACTTCACTTCTTAGTTTATCTTAGGCCGCTGCACCACTCAGCTGCCTCTTCAGTCTTCTGTGTCCTACAGATCTGGAACCTGATTGTAGGCGACCAACGCCCTGAAGTCATCTAGCGTCCACACAGGCGCTCCCGCCAGGTCCGCGCTGGTGCACGCAGGAACCTCCAATTCCCCGCTCCATGCGTTATCCTTCACCAACCCAGGGCTAGGCCGGCTGCTATACGGCTCGTACATTCTTAAGGACGTATTCTCCATCTCTCTCAACTCTGAGCCCATCCCTTTTCCCCGTCTCTGTTGTTTTTGTCAACACACCCCTGAGGCATGTATCTCTGTTTCTGAAGGAAAGGGAGTAGGTTTTTTGTGTCTACCGCACACCGTACGTCCTGTGTATAGGTGTTTAATGAAGAATGTGTAAATTCCTATTCCCTGGATCGACCCACAATTTTATTCCTAAAATCTAAATTTCCCCCAAAAATAGGATTCGAAATCCTAGACCTGCAAATCTTTTCTCTCTCTTGTTCCACACCTTCGCCATTAAAACCGCTGTAGCCACGTTTTTGACGGAATGTACTTCTCTTTTGCATACCCTGCATTACCAAATACGCGCTCACGATTCCTAGCGTGTTCTTCGGACGACGTTCTTCCTCTTGGAACCTCGTGCGACATACTTACTGCTGTATCAACACTCCGCTTTGAATTTAACCCACTCAGCGCTCTGGAGTCAATGCCCTGTCTACATACATCTGACTCACCTGGCTTCGCTTTTTTCTTACCCACATTCATCGGCGAGGCCCACGAACTGTCTGATTTCGATCTTATGTTTCGACCCCATATTTCTTTTTCGGAGCTTTCCAACTCGGAACGTTAATCATGTGGTACTCGATATATTTTATTCTTTCCCCATATCTGAAAACTCCCCTAATAATTGGTCCATCTTCCTCTTAATTTGACAAGGAACCCCATCTAAAAACTTTCCTTGCTCTTTTTCTTGCTCGCTTTCACATACGCATACTTCATAATTTTTTCCCATCTCCACCACCTCGTAGTCCACTCCTCGTTCAGTTCTTATTTTTTCTTCTTTGTGAGATGAGTTCACACATATTACCGGTTCACACATAATGTTTGTTCAGTGTCAACTACACATAAACTCGGAACTATATAATCTGTTAGAACCTCCTTAATTAATACCACCACACCTACATCTTCATTTATCTTCACTCGAACCATTTTTAATGAATTCGGTGCTAATACTACTTTCTCAGCTAACCTAACTGATTTACTTTGATCCATAATATCTTTTCTTTTAATACACGAGCTTTTCCCCGAAATCCCAACTACGTTTTCACTTTCGACCTTAGCGACTTGTTCACTGACCACTGTTTTATCAAAGCTTCTCGGGCTTTGTCTCACTTGCTCAAACTCTTCTGAAAATTCAGTCTCATTTACACATAATAGCTCCCACGGGTAACTATTCACACAATAATTTCTCCCACAAATATCTGCTTCTCCAGGTACCAATGTATCCGGTTGCCCGGTGGTCCCGGTGACTATTCCAGCTTTTATGTTCTGAACACTTTGACCTGCTTCCCGGACCCTAGTCATACTTTCTCTGCCTGCCTGGCAACCATCTGTAGACATCCCTGGCCCCTCAGCATCAACCGTGTTCCCCTGCTCTATCAGCCAACATATTCCTGAAGCCTGGAACTCATTTACTCGTTTTTCTGAATTCCCAGAATTGTTCTCTTGACATACTTCATTCATACTTTTAAAACGATCGTCAGCTACTTGACTCACTTTGTTTACTGTCTAAACAATATTTCATAACTATTGGACTCAATGGCTCTTCCAATTTCTCAACTTCCTGCCTATACTCTGCATCAAATATTTCTGAACTGCTTAGTTGCACATTTCCCACTTTAATCTCTGAACTATTACTCGTAACTACTAGTGGAGTTTGCAAATTTTCTGCGATTTTTTCATCTAGATCCCCCAACAAATCTATTTTTTCATCATAGATGCCTGATATTCTCACCTTGCTCGCCATTATTTATCACATTTATATCTTCATTTGTTTCCGAAGAAAACAATGGCACTACATGCCCTTCTGACAAAATAATTGTCTTATTCCCTGGACAAATATAACTGTTAAATTTCTTTAAAAAATCTAAACCGATTATGCCATCATATTGATTCGATTCTAATTGCATTATTAATAAATCATGTTCATATTTCTTTCCTTTTATTTCTAATTCCAAAAATCTTTGTCCATACACGTTAAACTTGTGTCCTGACGCGCTGGTTATATTTTGCGTATATTTTCTTAACGGAAGAACACCTAAAGGAAATTTTTTACCGTCCAAAATAGTGACTGCCGAACCTGTATCAATTAAAAAATTAAACCTTTGACCCCATATCATCACCTCTAATTTTAAGCCTGGAACCGGTTGAACGGCGAAAATTACGGTCCCTTTTGCGGAACAACCGGTAGAACGAAGTTTTTTGCGCACGTCAAAGGTAAATGCTCAGCTTCCCCGCAAAGCACACACATTTTAAATGGACATTCTTGAATTTCATGTCGTTTCCCACAAATCATACATTCCTTTGACCTCATTCTACAGCTGTTGGCGAAATGTCCGACCATTCCACAATTATAACACCTCAGCAGTTTCTTACGCGATTGTGCGTACGTGCTGTTTTCGCTCTTACCCGCCGTCGGCATACCGCTGACGCTGCGCGGCAAAGACGCTGGCGGTCGCTCTGCTGTGTGTACAGCCGCTACCGAACTCGTTCGTTTGCCGTACGTTGAATAACTTTTAATTAAATGTTCTTCAGATGATGCAAATGTCTCAGCTTGCAACATGGTTCTGGGTTCCCTAACAGTAACAAAACGCCCTAATTCTGGCTTCAATCCCGATAGAAATTGAGCTAAAAGTCTCTCGTCGAACAAGTCTTCCAACGATTGTTTCTCCATGTTCTCATAGAAAAGTAGCAATTTTCTACAGATCCCTCTTAAACGTATTGCAAATTCCATAACCCCTTCATTCTGTCTTTGGGTACAATTTGTGAATAATTTTTCCAGTGCAATTCTCGAAATTTTTGGCAAAAACCTATTTTTAAGTCCGATAGTAAAATCTCCGTAATTATCCCAAAAATGTGGATTACATTTTAAAAATGTGGCCGCTGGGCCGCTCAGCCTTAACCTAGATGCTGCTAGAGTCTGCTGCTCACTCCAACCATTAAAATGGCTGATAATCCTAACTCTATCCAAAAATGTTTCGTTGTACACCTCATCGTCCCCAGAAAAATTCGGATTCAAAAGCACATTACTCACAAAACCTGCCATCGCTACCCCAGTTTGTTTCGGTGAGACCTTTTCTTCAAAAGAACTTGACTCCCCAGTTTCTAATACATTAATTGTACATCCCTAATCCATTATAGTATATTCCCCGTTTTTCTCCCAGGACATCAGAAGATTCATGTTGTTTTCTAGTGTATACTCGTGTGTTTCTTACTTCACCTCAGAAAAGCACAGAGACACTATAACCCCAAAATTGCATTGACAAACACATTCCACAATAATACACCCTATGAGTACTCTTTTAATTTAAAATAAGGATTTTTGAGACAAGGAGTTGGTTTTCCTATTGCTATTGTGATTTTACACCTGTTCTTTAAGTTCAACACTTGACCTACACTTCTAAAAATAAGAACATTGCTATACTTGCGCATTCTCGACGACGAATTCTACGTTCTATTACTCTGATTCACTTTGCTTGCTCATCTGACGGAAAAAGAAAAAGGAGAAGACGAAAAAATATTCTGCGACATTTATTTAACTCGATCTTTTATTTCCTGCTGTAATTTCTGAATTTGCTTATGAAATTCCATACATGGATCTTACAACCCGGTGGTATGCAACACCACTGCGACCTACGGACATAATCTGAGGTTGTAATGATACACCTCTTCCTCGCTGCTTCTACATGTTAAAAGAATTTATTTTTTACTTCAGAACCCTAATCTGATCTACTCCCAGATAACTTACTTGACGGAGAGAGAGAAGAAAAACAAACAAATAAACCCCACTACTAATATTCACATCAACTAGTCGTCATATCTCCTAAGGTTTCAAAAAGAACTCAAACCACACTACTGATACTAAGTCGTTGTGAACTTACATTTCCTGAGGTTTCGAAAGGAACTGACCCCACACTACTGACACCAAATTGTTGTGAACTTGCTCCAACTCGGTGGTTGGCTGAGCTGAGCTGCGAGGTTGGTCACAGCAAAGGGGTGGAAAGAGGGGAAAGGGGGGGTAGAGGTCGGGTGGTTAACTCCAGAGAAACTCATAGTGCGTAAGAGGGGTTTAATACTCACAAAGACGGTTGATGGGGTGCAGGCCCAGAGAGAAATGTTGGCGAGGTCATGTTCGTCAGGCTATCGTAGTTCGGCGGATGCCAGTAAGCAACTCGGTCGAAGCGAAGGCTGGCGGTCCCGGGTCCGGCCCGGACAGTAGGCCAGGAGGCGAGAGTAGAGTAGCGTAGTGCAGCGTAGAGTGGCGTAGAGAGGGCGAGATCCTCTGATCTTACTTATCTTATATATAAAGGAGAGTGTTTGTATGTATGTATGTATGTAATTTGTTTACTTTTTTGCTGTCATAGAAACACAACAAAAGAATTTTCTTACTTAACCGACACTTGGTAATTTAGAATTATAAACAAAAACAATTGAACATCATTGCTTAACAATGCCTCCAAAAAAACGTAAAGCTATTGAAAGTAATGAAGAAAGATATAAAAGATTAGCAACGATACGTGAAAGAGTTGCAAGATCTAGAAATTCAGAAACAGCAGGACACCGTGAAGCCAGACTCCAAGAAATGAGAAACAGGGCTGCAAAAACCAGAGCCTCTGAAACACAACAACAACGTGAGGCCAGGCTTAATGATCTACGAAACCGAGCTGCAACATCCAGAGCCTCTGAACCACAACAACAACGAGAGGTCAGGCTGCAACAAATCAGAGATAGAACGAGACGTTCACGAACTGATGAATACTCCGATTTACAGTGTGAAGCATTATTCTATGACCCTCACATAGATTACGCACATCACGCCAGTATCAACATAGGAAAAATGGATTTAATTTGCCGCAATTGCCAAGCCAAAAAGTTTAAATCAGAACCTCCCGGTCTTTGCTGCAATAATGGTAAATTAAAACTTAACCAACTGGACCCATTACCACAAGAACTCTTAAAATATACAACTGGTGATACACCACAGTCAAGACATTTTCTGAGTAATATCCGAAAATACAACTCATGTTTTCAAATGACCTCATTTGGAGCCACATCTGTTATTAATCAGCCTGGATTTCAATCCACTTTCACAGTACAAGGGCAGATATACCATAAAGCAGGATCGTTGTTGCCGTTGCCTAATCAGCAACCAAAATTTTTACAATTATATTTTATTGGAAACGACCAAGTTGAGACCGACCAAAGATGCGCCAACAATTCAGGAACAAGACGTGAGATTGTATCTGATTTACAACAAATGTTCCATGCACACAATATTTACATAAAAACGTTTGAAACTTCAATTGATCATATGCCCACAGATGCATATAAAATTATTATAAAAGCAGATCGAAAACCAGCAGGAGAGCATGAACGGCGCTTCAACGCTCCTGTAGTGGATGAAGTTGCAGTTGTGATATCGGGTAATGAATTTGAAAAGCGAGATATCGTGCTTCAATTACGTAGTGGATCATTGCAGCGAATTTGCGAAACGCACAGGTCGTATGATGCTCTACAATATCCTATTTTATTTCCTTATGGTGAAGATGGGTATCATTTCAATCTGAGGCAAGTTAATCCAACAACAGGTATTCCAACAAGTGCAAAGGTATCTGCTATGGATTATTATGCTTACCGTCTAATGATACGAGGTACTAAACACAACCACGTGATAAATTGCAGACAATTATTCCATCAATTTATCGTGGATATGTATGTAAAGATTGAAAGTGAACGTCTTCAGTTTATTCGTTCGAATCAAAAAAAATTAAGAGTGGACCAATATATTCACCTAAGAGATGCGGTAGCAAATGACGGAAATATTGAGAATCTGGGCACTTTGGTTATTTTGCCAGCGACGTTTACGGGCAGTCCTAGACACATGCATGAGTACACACAAGATGCAATGACCTATGTAAGGACATACGGGAGACCAGATTTGTTTATTACGTTTACCTGCAACCCGATTTGGTCAGAGATTAAAGAAATGCTAATCAACGGTCAGTCATCCAGTGATCGCCACGATTTAATTGCGAGAGTTTTTAAACAAAAGCAACAAAAATTCATTAATATTATAACAAAAGGTCACATCTTTGGAGAGGTGAGATGCTGGATGTACACCATTGAATGGCAGAAACGAGGTTTACCACATTCACATAATTTATTTTGGTTGAAAAGGAAGATTCAACCAACAGAAATCGACGCTATTATATCTGCTGAACTTCCTAACCAAGAAGAAGATCCTGATTTATACGCTGTGGTAACTAAAAATATGATCCATGGACCATGTGGAAATATAAATCGGAACTCGCCATGTATGAAAGATGGGAAATGCACCAAAAACTATCCTCGAAAATTAATTAAAGATACACAAACAGGAAACGACGGCTATCCTTTATATAGACGGCGAGCTCCAGAAAATGGAGGTTTTACGGCAATACTGAAGACGCGAAGCAACGTGGAAATAGACGTGGATAACAGTTGGATTGTACCATATTCTCCATTATTATCAAAAATGTTTAACGCACATATTAACGTAGAATACTGCAATAGTGTCAAATCTATTAAGTATATCTGCAAATATGTTAATAAAGGTTCTGATATGGCAGTTTTTGGTGTAGGCAATGAAGACACCAACAATGAAGTAAAGCGTTATCAGTTGGGAAGATACGTCAGTAGCAACGAAGCTGTTTGGCGAATCTTCGGATTTTCAATTCATGAACGGTATCCTACTGTGGTTCACCTTAGCATTCATTTAGAAAACGGTCAACGAGTATACTTCTCAACTGATAGTGCCGCAAGAGTGATTGATCAGCCGCCAAACACAACTTTAACAGCATTTTTCCAACTATGCCAGCAGGATACTTTTGCAAGAACACTATTGTATTCAGAATTGCCGAGATATTATACGTGGAATACATCAAGGAAAGTCTTTTGTAGAAGAAAAATGGGCAACTTTGATCCTGAGCATAATATTTATTCATGTGACGCATTGGGCCGAGTCTACACAGTCCATCCTAACAACGCCGAATGTTATTTTTTAAGAATGCTTCTACATACCATTAGAGGACCTCGCTCATTTGCAGAATTAAGAACGGTAAACGGAGAAATATGTGAGACATTCAGAGAAGCTTGCCAGAATTTAGGGTTGCTAGAAGGAGATCAACACTGGGATGACTCATTGCGAGAGGCCAGTTTGATTTCTCTTCCAGGACAAATCCGAATTTTGTTTGCCATCATAATAACCTCCTGTAATCCATCTAACCCAAAAACATTATGGGAAAAATATAAAGAATCAATGAGTGAGGATATACTGGCTAAAGTTCGAAGTGAAAATCCTACATTGGATATTACGTTTAACTCCGACATTTTTAATAAAACTTTGATTATTTTGGAGGAAAAGTGTATCACCATGGTTAACAAGACTTTAGTGGAACTCGGTCTTTTTGCACCTGTACAACATCAAGAGGGTGTATTTTATCCAGATTATATACGTGAAACTAGCTACAATGTCTTAGACTTAGAAGCATACATCGCGGATAAAAAGCCACTTCTTAATGAAGATCAGAAATTCGCGTACGAAACAATAATGGATCAAGTAGATAAACAAGAAGGAGGAATCATTTTTCTTGATGCTGCTGGTGGCACGGGAAAAACATTTTTAATTAATTTAGTTCTCGCTGAAATCAGGGTTCATGGAGAAATTGCTCTAGCCGTTGCATCTTCAGGTATTGCAGCGACATTAATGGAAGGAGGAAGAACAGCCCACTCTGCCCTTAAGTTGCCACTTAATATTTCCCGACAAGAAAATCCCACATGTCATATAAATAAAACAAGCGGCCAGGCACAAGTTCTTATAGAATGTAAATTGATAGTATGGGATGAGTGTACGATGGCTCATAAAAAATCTCTTGAGGCCCTCAACGCAACACTTAAAGATCTTAGAGGAAACTGCAGTTTAATGGGAGGAGCTCTGGTACTCCTGTGTGGAGACTTCCGTCAAACTCTGCCTGTCATTCCAAAATCGACTCCAGCCGATGAAATTTATGCCTGTTTAAAACATTCTGTTCTATGGAATCATGTCCAAGAAATTAGCCTTAAACAAAACATGCGAATCCTCTTAAGAGATGGGAATGCTCAAAATTTTGCAAATAAACTTTTGGAGATTGGAGAAGATAGATTAGTTATTGAAGCATCTGGTATGATAAAATTGTCATCAGATTTATGTGTATCGGTGAAAACTGTCCGCGATATGATACAAGCAGTCTATCCTAACGTTAATCAAAATTATAAAAATTTAGAATGGTTGCGAGAAAGAGCCATTCTTGCTCCTAAGAACGATGATGTTAATGTAATTAACAAGGAGATACTAGCCATGCTGCCAGGAGACGTGATTGAATATAAATCGGTTGATACCGTAGTGGATGCTGACGAAGCCGTCAATTATCCAACGGAATTCCTAAATTCACTTGATCCAGCTGGATTGCCACAACATCGCCTTATACTTAAAGTAGGATCTCCAATCATTTTATTGCGAAATTTAGATCCACCAAAACTCTGCAATGGGACACGATTGTGTGTGACAAAATTAATGAAAAATATAATCCAGGCAGTCATTTTAACTGGAAAAGGAAAAGGTGAAATAATTTTTATTCCACGGATACCTCTAATCCCAACTGATCTTCCCTTCAACTTTAAAAGATTACAGTTTCCAGTCCGGCTAGCTTTTTCAATTACCATTAATAAATCACAGGGACAGTCTTTAAAGTTTTGTGGTGTTGATCTAAGATCGCCATGTTTTAGACACGGGCAACTTTATGTTGCTTGCTCCAGAGTAGGTTCGCCTAAAAATTTATATATTCTTTCTCCTGGATATGAAACAAAAAATGTAGTTTATAAACAGGTGTTAAATAAAGAAGATTCTTAAATTTGTATGAAGTAGTGTATTATTGTGCTTTATAATTTGTTGTTTTTATTTATGTAGTATATTTATATTATTGTTTCTCCCTAACCCGTGCAAAGCCGGGTATTCAGCTAGTATATACGGTTTATAGCCTGACGTCACGACCTCGTAACCTAGTCTCGTCTGCTAGCGAGTCTGATCCCATTCTAACATGCTTAGTTGGGCATACTCGAGGTGGCGTCACGACAATATTAACCAACTCGATTTCACGATACGCGAGATGAGTATGTCTACTTTGTATCATGAATAAACTTGAATCATGAATACTTTGTATCATGAATCTTGATCTCAACCATTTTATACGATTTAACAAAAATAAGAACTTTGGTTATGTAAAATTTTCAAATTTTACTAGATTTTGAATTTTTGAAACGAGAATAGGATAAATTTTCAAATGTAGCATATATGTTATGGCCAGCGTTTCACCACAACAAGTTCTGTGGATTGTGTATATTATGTACTGTAATGTAAAACTCTTTCATTGTCATGGTGGGAAAAGTCTTCGTGGTTGCAATAGATTCATATTTTCATTGTTCGAGAAATGATTCAAACTTATCTGAATTTACAATACACGGAATTATAATGATTTGGTTTAGTAGTTCTTGATGACACACTGTGTCTAAGACATTCAAAATATAGTACACTTACTGGAATTTGGCCGGAAAACTCTCCCGTGAAAATCTCATGGATCTGATAAAACAAATACAGAGAGAAAATAAGATAAAGGTTATATGAGACAGAAATCTACCCGGGTAATAACCGTGTGGCTGGTAACCGGGAGTGAGAGATATATAATAATCTTTAATTCGAGATCTACATGATGATTTGAAAAATATAATTGAAGTGCACTGAACACTCAAATTTTAGTATAACGCTGCTAAAGGCGCGCACTTTTACTTACAATTTGTATTCCACATACTGGGGAGCACATTGTTTCTTACCTGTGGTTCTCCTGATTGCTACATTCAACAATGTACACAACTCGTCATACAACATATGATATTATGATTCTTCAATCGTTTCTCTAGGGACTGTTCATAAATGACGTAACGCGCTCTTGTGGAAGTGGTGTAAAGGACCAGGGGTTATTAATAAGCGGAGAAGGGCCATGGGGTACATAAAAGAGATCAATAAAGTTTGTTTTGTGGGGCGCTTTTTTGCCTTTTTTTCTCTGTAATTCACGTACTCAATCGCTCAGGGTCAGCAGAGAGCAATGATGAACGGACAATTTAGTCGGTGAGTCAAAATGTGTTCCCACATTTTCAGAAAAACATAAAAAATATTTTTTGTCGGAGGATGGTGCAACCACTGTGAAACGATTTTCCTCAATCAGTGAATGTTACTGACGATGGTTGCTATGCAGCCGAAACAGTTTTATAACATTAAAACTATGAGCAACATGCGAACGACGTTTAAGTTATCATTCATTCATTAATTTAGCTCACGTTCAATATTTTGGTGAGACTATTACATTGATAACTATCCTAAGAGTTTTATGGCTATGACATAACGACTAAACATGTAATATGTTAAGGGAAAAAGTAGAAGTATTAGCGATAAGAATAAATTGACCTATGTGTTGATCATGTTAATCTTTTATATTACTGAGGGTTTGCTTTCGCTGCTGGCTGAGAAGTGTTACTTGCCAACGAACAAGACGCCGTTGAAATCGTTGCACAGTGGTTGCACCATCCTCCGACAAAAAATACTTTTTATGGTTTTCTGAAAATGTGGGAACAAATTTTGACACACCGACTAAATTGTCCGTTCATCATTGCTCTCTGCTGACCTTGAGCGATTGAGTACGTGAATTACAGAGAAAAAAATGTAAAAAAGAACCTCACAAAACAAACTTTATTGATCACTTTTATGTACCCCAAATCTAACAGAACCCTTCTCTAACGTTTAATTTTTCATTCTTTGATAATGTTGCTAACGCTCCACAATTACCAAGTAAATTAATTAACAATTTGTGCGATCTAGATAAGACAAGGGTAGGATATCATTACTTCTATTCTTTAGATGACAGGAAAAACGTCACCTTCTGAAAGATAACAAAATCAATTTGAGAGAGTATTTACCCAACTGTATCGATACCTAATTTGCTAGTCTCCCATTCTTTTCCTATGAAAATGTATGTTCATTACGTTGGAACAAGCATTTTTTGTTGGCATTCAGTTTTGCTCGCCTTTCTGCAGCGATAAGTGTTACGAGTTGCGAAATTGCCACCGTCCACCGCCGTAACGGTCACTCATCAATCATTACAGGAATCTTTTATTACACTCTCATCATAAACGTTCAGCTGATTTATTTCACGATTCTAGTGATACTGTGGTTTCATTGCTCCATTGTTCCCTAATATCTAATATAGCTAGATTCGCTACCGGAACATTTAAAACACTCGCTTAAACTTAAGCGTGAGTATAATCGTTCATATTTCATTCAACTTATTGTCGTAAAGCACCGACTGAATTATCAATCTTCCCTTGTGGTTTGAAAATGTAAAAGACATGAGGCGTAAGAGTTGATGTGTCCTTAAAGAATTACTGAAAGTACTGTTATGGGTATTATTTTGGTTAAAAGAAAAGTTTCTAAAAATATTCTCAGTCAAAGATTTAAAAAAATTGACAAATTACAAATTTTTTTAAGGTTTCACTTGTCAAGAAACTACTAACGATGTTCCCAATATATTTTTTAAAGAGTATTGTTTGAAAATATTAAATATGAAAAGAAAATAATAGTGACAATGTCAGATGTATTTTATAAAACTTGTACGGAAATGACGAAGCGTGCATTATACATACTGTAACCATGCCCTGAATTTTTACGTTTTTCCCTGAATGCGACTGCTCCTACCAAGACTGCCTAACGCAGAGGTGGTTTATTCTAAATACCCACAGCATGCGTGAAAATAAATTGTAATTTAATCACTATTAAGAGTTCTAGAACAGAAATTTAAGATCACTTTACATTACTTGGAATTATATCAAAATAAATATTTTGGGACATTGAAACTCGACTAACATAACTATAACTATGGAGGTATACTTCTAGCTTACTCTAGTATGCAGATCCTTCTTAATGGAGTTGTTGAATGAATGGTAAGCGACTTAAGCTTTCACTATTACTATGATTGACTCCCAGTATCCCTAGGATGTTGTGGTGCACTTCACGTCAATAAAATCCAACACGCAATAGATCATTCGCTGATCAGATGATGAGTAAAATTGCTCAAATAAATTGTGGTTGTGCACGTTACTCAGTATATCGTTTCTGCAAATTCGGAGTTTTTTTATTGTGGTATTTGTAAATGAGAAATGTATCGTACTATTAAAGCTTATCTACATGGAGCGATAGGAGTTGGGTGGTAGGCTATTGTTAGTAGGTGGGCCGCTTAGCTGGGTTTTCCAACAACTTGGTCCACGTGGAGGGGTTAGTTATTGATACTAGGAGGAGCTGGATAGAGGAAGGAAAGTTGGCTTTTCAGTAGTCACAGTTATACGAACTGGGACATTAATGTGAAAAGCTACAAGTTTTCTGACCCCATCGGGAATCGAACAAGGGGAAGCGAGAACACTACCACTTGCGCCACCGGTGGGGCAAATTCGGAGTTGCAGTGTTAGCAGATGGAGTTTTGTTCACATGGCACTGTTTGACGTGTTTTTAATTTGAAACAAATTTGAAACAAATTTTTCTGCTACTTTCGAATTATGAATGAGGGTTTTTATGAACGAGGGTTTAAAGAATACCGAATATTCTCGCAACAGTGGTGCACCTAGAATCGAACTGAAATCTAATGATTGTAAAGTATTCTGATGATTATCACCTAATCGTTCATCAGTGTTGTTCAATTGCTTAAATGCTGCACTTCATTAATTGATGAGAGCACTTTTTTTGTCATATCAAGCTGGTAAGATAAGAAAATCATGATGTTAAATAACATAATAAAATGTTTAAATAAAATAAAAATGGAATTACAATTCTAGTGTTCATATTTTGGTCATTTCCCACATGTATATTGTTGTGATACAAACATTTGTATCAATGCATGATTGGATTTTTTATCATTTATCCTAAAGAAAATGCTTGTGCAACTTATAAGTAAATTGTAAATTAATACAATTTCGTCCATTATTTTACTTTTACTTAATACATGTACATTGTACTATTTATAAATTTATTGTCAAAAAACAGTACAAACTGCGTATGACCACGTGGAGGGAAAAAAAACTAATTTACTATTTACGTCCATTTTAAAATCTAAAATAAATTTATTATGCGATCTTTCATTCCATTATTAAATTCCACCGCCAGGATTGCCATAGTAAAAAGGAGTCTTCATACGAAGACTACTAGCTATGAGTATCACATGAATTTAGGACTCATAAGTTGTAGCACCTCCCGCTCGGATGCTGTCGGGTATTTCCGAAGATTATCGGGTTCGCGCGCAATTCGTTCTACTGGTTTGACAGCTTCAAGCCACGCGGATGGTAAACCAATTTATGTACGTTAAATTTTGGTTTCCTCGTACAAAAATAAGCATTCAAAGTAATTGAAAGGGGTCTTATAGTGTTGACGATAATGCACTGTTACGGCATTCCTAAGTATGCAGCTATAATTCCACATTCACCAAATATATAATGGATGTTTCATTTTAAGATTTTTGGCGATTTGTTTTACAACCTGAAGAACAATTCTTAATACTCTTTTTTAAACGTACAAAAATGTTCTCAATTAAGTTTCAGTAGAACTTCAAACGTTTTGCCACGCACAATTAAGAAATTATGGCCTTAAGTTATTAAAAGAAATAAGTTTTATCATCAATTTATGTTTCGAATTGGAACATTTATAGTTTTTCAGAGAGAGAGTTTTATTGTGAAGAGGGCTACATAAAAGAATGTATTGATTCAAATGAGAACATAGATCAACAACTCTCAAATTTGTACAGTGAATTTCCCCTTAAATGTCGGAAGATTTTTCTCATAACCTTTATAAATATTTCAAAACGAGAAAGTATCCTTCTGCGACTTGCAGTGATCAACGAACTCCGCAGAATTAGAATTCCCAAGAAGATATTAACGAGATATATTTTAATTGGTTTGCGTGGTGTATTCAGAATCATCTAAAAGTAGAGGCAGATTTCTCAATCCAGTTATTATTATTTTTTTTGTGGAGCTATACGGCTCGTCGATATCGAGGTCATTAGAGCCCTAAAATTCAGTACAGATAGGGAAAATGCAGTTACGCACTAAGGAGAACCAACATGACTCTCCCTGCGTGGGGGGACTCGCCGAATGACACAACCATACCCACTAAAAACCCTCCCGAATTACAATATATCAAAACATTTAAAAAAAATAGGAAAATGAAAGATACCCTAGCCCTAATAGCGTCGGGATCGAAAAGAACAAGAGGTGACCAAGGAAGGTCAGGAAAGAGAAAGTAAGGAACCTAGCACAAGTAAGTGGTAGCAATGCCAGACTCAGCTCGGGGCCCCGTGTTAGCTAAACACGTACTTACTAGATGTAAGTCCCCTAGGGCGTCAATCCAGTTATTGTTCCGATTTCTTGTGCAAGACCTATTCCGATGAGTACATGTAAATCACCTTCCCGAATCAGGTATAAAATGAAGCGATTCTTCTCTCTTTGCTTTATATTGACCAACTGTTAGATGGAAGAAAAGAAAAGGAGGGAAATGCTAAAATTGAATTTAGAAGAATTTATAAACGTAGGCTTCCTCGGCCGGAGTCAGTATGAACTTCTGTCCGGGTAAAAAAACCCGCTTCTTAGTAGATACAACTACCAACGTTTCGGAAATCATGCTGTGACCTTCTTCAGGTCAATTTCAGAGTCGTACAGAACTAAGTCGCTGTCGTAGCACTTAGGACCTCCTTTTCTTTTCTTCCATCTAACAGTCGGTCAATATAAAGCGAAGAGAGAAGAATCGCTTCATTATATACCTGACTCGGGAAGGTGAATGCCGAAACCGTCTCTTTACATGTTTTTTCTTGTAAGTATTTTTTCATTATTTTCATTAACTTTAAAACTTTTTAATGGTGATAAAAGACGTTAACAGAAAAGTAGAGAAAGATACACATAAAAGTCACTCACATATTAGACAAAACAGTTTCGGCATCCGCCTCCCTCAGACACGGTTGTCTGTTGAACTCCACCATTTATCAACCTTCTTTAAAAGTAATGAGTTTATCCCGACTTCCCTCAGGTGAGTCACAAAATTCTTGCAATAAATATTCCTCCGCTGACAAAATATAATGCAAATTGAATTTTTAATAAATAGTAAATGCTTTGCGGAAGGAACACATTTAGATATTCTTCTATAATAGTTTCTCGATCGAAATGTTGCTGTCAAACAAACAAAAAATAAATTTATAGGCGTTCTAAGATCCTTCTATTTCGATATATAAACAGTTTTTCTGCTCGAAATATTTTTAGATAATCACTACATTTTTCTTTGGCAACAAAAGTATAAGAATTTCAAAAACTGTTATACACAATTATTTTTAAAGCCTATAATAAATACTAGAGCATCTTTAATTTTTCACTGACTTATTTTAAGTCTAATAACATTTTAATCATGTTACGTCGAATGAAAATGGGAGACGGGACCGGGGTTCGAACCCCGGTCCCGTCTCCCATTTTCATTCGACGTAACATGATTAAAATGTTANGAGGTTCACCGCAATCTAAGAGACTTCTATGTCTAATAACATGTTTAAGTTATTCTACACTATTATTAATGAACCTACTAAAATACACCTAAAATATTATATACAAATAGTTGTACATTTAAACTAATTATATTAACACACTTGACCTTTAAATGCGCATGATATCAAATTTTTTAAAGTAAAAAACCAAATAATGTTTTTTTGCTTTATTAATTTGTACAGCGGTAGAGGAAGTTCATATTAGAAGAATTTACTTTTTGTCTATTTAAACTGAGGTGGATTAAAGCTCATAGAGACTAGATAAAACCTAATTCACGTGCTTTTACGTCAATTGGGAATGTCTGGGGAGAATTTCCAAAATCAGAACTTTAAAAAATTCATTAATTTTTTTATTGTGTAATTTAGCGTGGGAGAAGACAGGTAGAGTTAAAAAGGAAAGGAATTTATCATATAAAGCTCTGATTATCACATGATTATTCATCTTGATTCTCTTCAAGTGATAAATTCATATGTGATAAATTTAAATCTCTTCATCTCATAAATTCCTTTCTTGTTGTAGGGGGGAGGAGTTCAAACATATCATAGAGCTTCTCTTCTTCAAATGATCATATCGAATCCGAAAACCAGAAATTTAAGAAATAGTCTTTCCATGTTTCGTGGTAATAAACACGTACGCATATACAAAAATTGCGTTACCCTTGGTTTAAATAACACTTTATCAAGTGTTTTAATTTAAAAATTCTTGTTCCCTCCGCTCTTCTATATATTATGACATGTTTATCAACTCGTTCACAAACGTAACCTTAGTAACAGTAGAGCAATTTTTTTATTAAATGTTTCATTGAAATAAACCAGTACCGTTTTTCATTTGTCAATTAAAGATTAACTGAACTGTATTGACAGGGTAATCAATTTACTGCAAAAGAATAGCATGAAACTATAAAATCGTGGTCAAGTACTGGACAGTAATAGCGAGATAAATATTAAGTTCACCTCTGTAAAATCGCATCTTCTATTCTCTCTTCAATGCCAATGATGTAGTGATGTAAAGAGTTTGACCACATACTAATATTACTTTGACGTAACGATCGAGGTAGTACTATTTCTTTCCTTGCAGATAGAGAACTCGTGTTTCCCCAAAGGGAAGATCTACATAATAACATGATCAGATCCCATCCGAGCAAAAAGTTATGACCACCACCAAAGTCGAATAAGTAAGAATACCTGTAATAGTGAAGTGTTGAATAAGTACAAGTTGTTGGAACAACACGAGTGAAATATTTATTTCTTTTCTTACTTATAAAACGGTGATTATTTCCATTCTCAACTGTCCATTAGTTTCGCGAACGCTTATTTTAAAACCAATGACAAAGAACTACAACTAGCTGAACCTGCATGAATCATTCGTACAAACAATTAGAGAAGAAAAAGTATTAAGAAAGTGCAAATGTCTCAACTTTCAAAACAATGCTTGTCAAAAACCACTTACTTCAGTTAAATAGCTCGCTACGGTCCTAGCATTAAAGTAATGTTGATATTTTTTGACATTTCTTTTCTTTTTTTTTCGAAAAATATCAATTTTCATTATAAGCCCGTTTCCATAATGCGCATGATCTTTTCAAATTGCTGTATCCAAACAAGAAGTCAAAATGTATCATTGGGATTATTTTTTATTTTTTAAGTCTATCGTGTCAATTTAGACACAAGGAATTTATTTCAAAAAACCGCAAAAGCGTTAGAACGTAAATAAATTTTCGTTCAGCATTTCAAACTACGAGGCGAGTTATTGATTTAATTCAGTAAACTGGATTTGTTGACGACTAATCCATCCTTTTCTCAATTGTCGACGAGATGTTTTGAGTTTTTGCTGCAAAAATTCTGACTTTTGATAACAACTTCTTGTCCCGAATATTTCAAAAATACCTGGATGGGATTAATTTTTGAATTTTTTTAGAAGTTTGTAATGACTTTGAACATAAATTATTGAATTCAAAACATCGCAAATCACTGGAACGTATAGAAAACGTTTGGTTAAGCATTTAAACTCTTATTAAATTTCTATTGAATTTGTGATATTTCAGTGACCTGGATTTGTTAACGAAAATCAATGCTATTCCATTTCTCAATAGTCGACGAGACGTTTCGAATGCAAAAAGGACTTTATGAAACGATTTCTTACCCAGCAAATTTTCCAGAATTCTCCGAAAGAATGATATTTTTAGTTTCAAAGAAGTGGTTGAGTGGATATGAATGTAACGGATCGACTGCAAAAAGTTGCAAGTCGGAGTTATGTATAGAACTTATTCTATAGAATTTTATATTACCGTGAATTTTTATACTTTGTGGATGGAGTTTGCATGGTCTCCAAAAGATGGTGCTAAAAATTGTTTTTTTTGTGGGACAAATGTCTGTAATTAAAAAAAACTTATCAACAGGGGTAAAAGGAATTGTATTGTTTTGGTTCATTGTATTTTATAGAGCGTGATTATTGTATTAAATTATGTATTTGAGTCGATTACAAAGTTTTCCGTCTTGTTTACGAAGAGACAGCTTGCCAATTTAAAGCTACAGTATTTACTTATCTCGCCAGTTTTCAATCAGGGGTTAATGTTCACAGTCCCTTTGGTGACAGGGGTTAATATGCTTGCTCGACACCGAGTCAATTCAAAGCTTTTGAATTATTTCAGTGAACTGGATTTGTTAACGAAATTCAACATTAGTCCATTTCTCAATAATTGACGAGATATTACGAATCCCAAAAATTCCAACAGTGTAAAATATTTTTGGGACCCTAAAGTTTTCCAAAATTCCCAGAATGATTTCACAATTATGGATGTGTGTAATTGTATGTACGAAGTCGATTGAAATATAACGCAAGGCTGTGCCATATTTAGAAATGATTTTATTCCATTTTATGTAACTGTGAATTTTGTTTGCTTCGTGGAAGGAGATCAATAGAACTTCGCTTCGTGCCTTTGAACAAAGCAGACGTGTCCGCATAGCTCTCTCCTCGGCAAGCGCGTAGTGATAAATACTCATTGATTACAACTAACAAGTATTCTATGTACGGTGATAGAAGTTTGTTTACGACCGTTTCTGAGTTATAAATATTCATCGATTGTCACAACTAAGTACGTATTTTAAGTGCAGTGATAGAAGTGTTTACGACTGTTTATAATAAAAATCTTAAACTCTGCGGGATTCAACACAACCCGATTCAGTACCAAAATCGACTGCGCATCGTCCTGCCACGCTTGCCACAGGGAAGGTGAAGAAGCAGCGAAAAGTGGCAAAGAAATAAGGCGCGTAAGCGCTTCATCGACAACCTCGCAACCACACCATGAGGACGCAGCAGGAAGCAGAGGGAAGCAGCCTTCAGCGAGAGATATTACGAGCGCAGTTGACAAGTCGTCTGCTCCGATGGATCTCTCAAAGTGTGCCTGGCAGCAGAAATATTCACACTGTCCGAAGAGAACAAATCCAGAAAATGATGAAGCAGATGTATGCAGGCGGGTAAGGTAAAAGACATCGTCTAGCGATGTAATTACAATTCCAACACAAAACAGGTTTGAAATATTGAGCGTAATGACATTCAAGAAAATAAGGAAAGACAACCTAAAATAGCAACTCCTATTTTTGTGCCAAAATGTAAATAATGTGCAGGCTATGATACAATTCATTACTGAAGTAGAGACACCTAAAGAATTTTTCACTAAATGTCTGCCCAGCGGCAAAGTTAAAATAATTCCTCTAGCTCCAGATGCGTACAGAAGCATAGTTAAACATCTAACGAATAATAATAGAATGTTCCACCAGATAAAACATTATAGAGCTTATAGAGTAGTAACCAGAAATATTCATCATACACCAGAATAGAAGACATTAAAGAGGTCCTTTCGAAAATGGGACATAATGCTAGAAATATATTAAATGTATGTCACAGACTTTTCGAAGGACTCTCTTCCACTATTTTTCATTGACCTAGAACCACAAGACAGCAACCAAGAAATATTAAATATTACAAGATTATTAAATAAGATAGGAACATTTTAACCCCCCCCCCCATAAGAGAAAAGTAATAGTTCAATGCAAACGCTGTCAAACCCTAAACGAACATACCCTAAAATGGTGCACATATCCTCATAGATGTGTAAAGTGTGGACAGGAACATCCGACAGAGCAATGTCAAAAAGATAGAACAATACCTCCAAAATATGCCTTGTACGATGGAAACCACACAGCGAACTTCAAGGGCTGCCAAATATACCAGGCTACTCTGGAAAGAAAAAGTGAAGATAATAAAAGTAAGTCAACAAGAAACCACCCCGAAAACAGAACCACAAAATTTCATATCGAAAATCAGGAAGAACTCCAACCTTACCAACGCTTTCCTAAAACCTATGCAGAAATAGTTTCGCCACAACAGCCTGAACGGCATAATAATAGGAATGACAATATAAAGGCAATAATCCAACATTCATTTGAAAGATTTGAAACTATCCTTTCACAACAAAGTCAGCAAATAAATTCTCTACCCAGTCTGTGAACTGTATTAGTAACCAAATTACCCATTGGATAAATTTTATCGAATATCAGCATGGAATGCTAATGGATTATCACGACATCGGCAAGAATTGGAAATATTTCTCACCAAAAACAAAATACGAGGGTAGATGAAATATTAACGAGACTTTTGCTTTTGAGGGCGCAATTTTGAACGGAACGGGCTGCCGTTTATACAGTGCATTGTTGCAGATGTCAGGAGTTCGGGAAGCACGTGGTATGCAGGCCTGGGCCTATTGGGCAGTAGCGCTAAAGATGGCGGAGCAACAAGTGCATCCTTCTGTTGCGCAACGCATTGTTATCAAAATTTTTGCTAACGAAGGTGTAAAACCAGCTGAAATTTGGAAAGACTAAGTACACAGTTCGGCAATGAAACCCTGCCAAGAGCACGTGTGTATGCGTGGCATGAAGAGTTCTGGGAAGGTCGTGATCGGGATGATAATGAAACACATGATCGTCATCCTCGAAACAGCATTGCGGAGGATAACATTTCCAGTGTTCGTGAACTTATTGAAGGTGATAGACGTCTGACGGTTTCTGCAGTTGCATGACAAGTTGGAATAAGTTATGGGAGTTGTCAAACAATCATCACTAAGGATCTAGGGCTCCATAAAGTTTGTGCCAGATGGGTCCCTCGTCTTTTGACAGCAAGGCAGAAGAAGAGACGTTTGGAGATTTGTCAGAAGCTTACCGCACAATTTGCAGAGGAAGGGGGTTTGGACAAAATTGTCACCTGTAATGAAACTTGGGTCCATCATTACACACCCGAATCCAAACAGGTCAGTATGGAGTGGTGGAGGCAGGGAGAGGCAGTCCCCGTTAAAGCCAATACCAAGTTGTCAGCCGGCAAGGAGCTTGCGACAGTTTTCTTCGACTGGCGGGGGATCTAACACATTGATTTCCTGCATGAACATCGCACAATAAATGCTGCTTATTACTGTGACCTTCTGGTCGGGGTAAAGACTTCCTACCGTTCCAAAAGACGTGACCCACCAATTCGAGACGTCATCCTCCTTCATGACAACGCTCAGCGCCACATTGCAGGCCTTACTTGCACCAAATTACAGCAAATGAGATGGACTGAACTTGAACATCCTCCTTATAGTCCTGATCTATCACCCTGTGATTTTAATTTGTTTGGTCCACTTAAAGAAGCACTAGGAGGACAATGATTCCAGGACAATGCGGGGGTTCAGGCCTTTGTGCACAATTGGCTTGTGACACAACCCTCTTCTTTCTATGATGCTGGGATTAAAAATCTACCAATCCAGTGGGAAAAATGCATTACTAAAGGAGGAGATTATGTAGAAAAATAATTTTTATTGTGCTATGTTATTCTGTTCAATACATTTGCAAAAAAAAAGAAAGTCTCGTTCATATTTGATCTACCTAATAGATATAATGTTGATTTCTGAGACACTTCACTGACAAAAGCTATTTCAAGTTGCAGAATTACATTTTGTATGTCACCAAGCATCCCACTGGTAATGCATATGGTGGTACTGCTATTCTCATAAAAAAATCTATTAAATATCATGAAAACGATTCTGAACACAATAATGATATCCAATAATAACCGTACAAGACTGGAATGGACCGTTAACAATAAGTGCACTATATTGTCCACCCAGATACAAAATAAGGCAGGCTCGTTTTGAAACATTCTTCAGTACATTAGACAATAGATTTATTTCAGGCGGAGATCTTAGCGCTAAGCATACTCAATGGGGTTCTGGACTCTTTGCCACTCGGGGAAGAGAACTTCATAAAACAATAACCTCAGTGCAACTTGAAACCATCTCAACGGGAGAACCCACTTAATGGCCTTCTGATGTATATTTCAATTTCTGACTTACTCGATATCTTTGTGGCGAAAGGCATCTCTCTTCGATGCCTTCCCATAAAAGCTTCTTACGAACTATCATCAGATCAAACACCCATAATAGTCACAGTTAGTAATAAAATCCAAAATGATCTACCTTGTGCATGCGAGTTGATGGTTTGTATAAATTTCACTCCAGTGATGGTAACAGAGCTCTATTAATAAATCCTCTTAGAGCCAATATTCTATTCTCATTAATATCATTATTTCAATTTTTTGGGTCATACCCGAACTATTCGTGAAATCTTAAGCGCATGTTTGAGGATCTTGAGAAACATTTCGTGAGAAAGACACAACTAGAAAATTTTATCTTTAAAACAATCCATTTATAGTATTATAGATGTCATCACTGCGGGGAGTACTATAGCATTTTGTATTAATATCAGATGTAGAGCATGCTGGTTATTGTTATTTACTTTTAAATACACCGAAAGTTGTGGATACCAATCCAAAGTGTATCAGATTTGTGGTCAATCCAAGCTTACTTAGGCTTTCCTGAGGAGATTTATGGATCTCGCTGGGAGCTGAGAAGATATTGGGCACCATATTCTTTCAACAGAGATCCATTGGTATATATATATATA
>NNCF01129727.1:291924-354063 GCA_002313205.1 Laupala kohalensis
AGAGAGAGAGATAATGCATATAACGAATCTTAATATACAGTGCATACAGAATTGTGTGCCGCCTGGTTCACTTATCTCCTGTATGGAAATGTTTCTCAGGTCTTCCGGGGTTTAGGTCTGGGTGGAAATGTAAAATTGTGGAGGGCGAACGTGTGGTGGTGATTAACACCCCTGTGATAAATACAGGATTCCCTGGTTCGATTCCCGTCTCATCGCCATTTTCACCTGACCGAAAGTTATCACAACTGAAGATATCGTTACGAAACTTAATTTACGATATTATACGACCTTAATCTATTTTTCAAATTTGTCACCACAGCGGTCGAGGAACAAGTTTATCAATAACTCCGTTGTACTCTTCTTCTACCAATGACTTGAGCCAGGACGTAACGTCTTCTACGAGGTCCTCACCATTTGAGAACGATTTGCCGTCCAAAAGTTCCTTTTATTTTGGGAACAGGTAGTAATCTAAAGGTATTAGATAAGGCCTGTAAGGGGGTAGGGTGTCCAAAAATATTTTATATCAAACGTCGAAGTTCCCTCTGTGTTTCTGCGGATGCATTTGGCCGGGCGTTGTTGTAGATCTGGAACACCTTTGCAGACAATGTTTTTCATCTTCTGTTTTGAATGGCACATCTAAGTAATTTCAGGTTCTTGCAAAATTGCTTTATTGTTGCTTCTTTAGGCATGAATTCCACATTGATTAAATTGACTGCAATAGTGGTATTGGTAAATGTGTTTCTCGTTACAGTAAGTGCTTCGATCGTTATGACGACTACACAGAAACAGGGAGATGTCCTTTAAAATTGTAAATAAAGTTTTATTTACATGTTATATTTAGTTGTTTATAACTTATGCCTAATCGTTCTTTGATTTTTGAACAACTCCGTAACATCTAAACTTGTGTCATAAATTTGTTATTCTTTGAACAATTTTTTCCTCGCATGTGCACAGAGAGGCCAGGTACTGCAACAGCGCGAAGCGGAGGACCTTCTGGAGGCAGGGTATCAGCTAGCGCTGAATGTAACCCGAGCGCTTGGTGCGCAGCTGGTAGCGACTGGAGGGGAGTGGCCGCCTCCACAGACCGGGGTCTCCGCCTCCGTTTCTGGTTCCAACAGCGTGGTGTCGACTTTGGCGCCAGCGGAGCAACGCGCCGCCCTCCGCAGGGCGCACCGATTGCTTGCGTACAGGTAGGGATCGCCCAAGCCTCCATGAAACCATCTCATTCCAAAAGCAAGATACATGTAACTAGCTAAACCCGATTTAATCGCACGGGAAATTGAATGAAACTGGCATTCTGTTATCACATAATATGGACATCATGACATGAACGTTTGATTTGATTTAGGCTGTCTTTCAACAATCTTCTTCTTTCTGCGGGGTAATGGCTCAGCGGGTAACTACCCGAGTTTTCACTAACCGATTGATAGATCTTGCTCCTTTCTCCACGCTTATCAATCGAGTAAAGCAACTTCCGGTAACAAACCATTCGACATTTTTGCGAGAATTAACTATGAAGCGCTGAAAAGATGTGTACTTAGGGGACAGTGATATGGGTTTGTTTACAATACTTATTTTTAACATCGTTTTTAGTAAAATCTTTTTTAATGAGGTAATACAAAAGAGAAACTAACTTTCCTTCAAGTTATCCTGTTTAAAAAAAATAAAGTTATTTTCAACCTTCGCGGCGCATCATCCATATTTGAAGTTTACTTGCCTCGGTAATGCTTATCCTCTCACTTATCGCTCGGTTAAAGTTACCTGTAGCAGGTAGAGGAACTATCCAATCGATAGACCGTGATGAAATAAATCTATTATTACCGGACGAATAAGTTATCCGTAAGTGCTATCCAGCCGGTAAGACCGTTGCTTTAAAGGCGCTATTAGCAAAACTATTTCATCTACCTGGATACTACTTTCCCCCATCTGCTAGTTACTGACAAGTTTCACTCGGCTTTATATTCCATCAAACAATGTAAACAAGACATCACAACAGTTTTGAATAGTATATGAAAATGGTGAACCGCGTGACTCACGTGCCATTCCCTACGAATATTGTTTATATCAGCGTAGCCAGATACGTCAGTGATTGCGTTTGTCTGGAATCATGAAGTCAGGTCACATCGTTTTTAAATAAATGAGTCTAATAGCGTCTTTTCTACATAATTTTTAAATGCTTTTCTCTTTTGAAAGGAAAAGGTGGAAAATGAAACAATCGGAATTTGTAGGCACTTGTCCTGAAGTACGGTATTTCATTTGTGATATTTGTTTCATCCGGTGGAAAAAATAATTTCATGCAGTCTCCTTGCGGCGAAAGATTAGAGACCGAGTCCCATATCCGTCACAGATGGTATATTACTTACTGCTGATTCTACGAATCGGTTGATGAAGGTGGCAGCATCGGAACGAAGTTTCTACTGACACGGGTAGAGCGCTCGCGTGTCTACAACGAGAGGAAAGTCGTCAATCTTGCAATACTGGCAGTCGCAAAGGCTTTAACCCGGACTTTAGGCTCCTCCCTCATGAAAATTCTTTTGTGATGATTCTTTTTCATTTTCCATATCCCAGTTTCTCGACTACTGTACCAAGACTACTATGCATCATTAGATTAAGAGCAATTTCTAAAAATTTTCTAATACGCATTAATAAAAATCAAGACAACGCTTTCTGTTGGGAAATTATGGGAACTATTGTTAAAAGATGACCAATTATGTCCTAGCTTACTTCCGAAAGAGGAAGTTCAACAACTTTAAGTAACTTGAAACTGAAGTTTCAATTCCCTCAAAATTATTTTCGGCACTTAAAACTCATGATTTTTAATACTGTCCAATTATACTCTTGATACTAATTTTATTTAACAACCTATGATAAAGACTTGCTTATAATATTCAAACATGACGTTTCAACTCGCGTTTAGATCACCTACTGGAGTTAATAATGAACAAATAAAAAACGTATTCATACCAACTACAACACAAGAAATAAATCAACAAACAAAAATCAAACATATAACTTTAAGATAAAAGCATATAGATATATGAGAATATGAAACTATAAATTGAAAATAAAAGGTCTGCACTTGCTTTTAAAGGGTATCCCAGGATAAGGCACCAAAATGTGCCCCCCGAGCCAAATAACCATTACATTTGTTCATTTACAGCAGCTAGACTTGGAAAGTATAAGATATTCGCGAAAACGTTTTCAACAAAACTTAAGAAAGTTTCCGATACTTGAACGGCAAATATGTTTCATTTACAAAAATAGTGTTAATATTTGTTAATGTTGATAAAACAATGATAATATAATAAAAAGTAACGTCTTCAAAATTCGTTATTAAAACTACAAACTAAAATTGTCAAAAAATGAGTTTTTAGAAATTTTGAAGGTGATCCACCAGTTGTAATGACTTGAAATTTCGGGAACATTTAGAATAGCAATAGAAGAATCTGTATGTAAAAAATGAACCCTGCACCCCAAAAATTCCCGGATTAATGATAATTTATTACATTTTGGAAAAATGTTGATACATTTATGGGGATTTTTTCAGCCAAAAACCTTATGATCATCTTAAATTTTTTGCCTTAGATTAAAGGATATTCTCAATCGAAGATAGTTTCTGTAGCTATTTTTTATTCAAAATCAAGAAAAGAAATAAAAATCCAAAAATAATTAGTTTTAAGGATTGGGAACACTGTAAAATGTGGTGGTGGTGGTGGGGAGGGGGGTTAAAACAATAATGAATGGTAATATTTTATGGGTATCTGTATAGAAATGAAGGAACTAAGTCATTTGGCTCTGGGGCACTGTTTGGTGCCTTATCCTGGGGTACCCTTTAATTCTCAGTTGCGTTTATAAACATCATTTTGGAAATGTAACGTTTTATATAATTTGCCTCTTTATCTAAAGTCATTGTATTATTCCAATCCATTATGTGGTTATTGTATAATCAATGTGAAGTCACATGTTTTATACCATGGTCCGAGGCGTTAAAAGTTATTTCATGCATGTTTGTAACGAGCGCTTCACCTGTCCAGTCAATGAACGAAGCATTGCAATCTACTTCAAAGGTAGTTAAACGAATATTAAAGTGAAAAGATGTTTTCATTAATATGAAAAGAATGAAAAAAATGATATATCGGAGAAGGATTGTGCCAATTTTCTATGCGGGGAGGAGAGCGAAAAAAACCACTTCATTGTGTACATAGAGATTCAAATAGGGAGAAGTGGTTATTAAATAGACCCTCGAGCGTTAGACTTTGAACCTTCTTTCTCAGTATGTGAACAAAGATTATATTTCTAACCATCCCGAGGTGTGACGGCGCAAAATCACAATCATCTGTGAGATGGAAATGGGGGAATGGGGGTGATCGTAATACTTAGATACGTAATACTTAGATTTCCCGTTGCACCCAACGGGTACACACATAGCTAAACTGGGTTTCGTCGGTGACTACTCAGGTCCCTCAGATGACTTTGATATATACTTAGAAATAAAACCGCTTCCAAGCAGAGGAGAGATTTCAGATTTCCTGTCTGTCTGGTGGAGGGAGAGTGATACAAAATTCACCTTAAACGACTTTATTTTTACTGAGATCAAGTGGGTTTCTATTCAGAATTAACTAAAATTTTGAATGTTGGTTTTCATATTGTGCAAATTCGTTATATTTTAAAATTGAAATATGGTAAAATTTGAGTTATTCTTTAAATTCTTTAGTGTGTAGAATGCACGTTTGTAAGGGTCGATATAAACCGATACTGTTTCTCCCTCTTCCCAGGCAGTTGGCACCCACTGCGTTGCTCCCCGATGCGCTAGGCGAGCGCACCTTGGCGCCGTTGGTGGATCGCGCGTGTCGTCTGCCATGCGCCGCGACGGCAGCGGCGGCCGGAGGAGCGTCGCGCCGCCCAGACGCTTACGGGGCAGCTGGAGGTGGAGACGACCCCTCGGGCGGCGGGGGCGGCGGCGAGCAGGCGGTCGCCCCCGCCCAAGCAGTGCTGCCTGGTCTCGAGCCGCTCATTCGCGACCACGGCCATTTGCTGCGGTCGCCGCCGCCCGGAGGCAACGATCGAGAGCCCATTCGCCGGTCGGAGGCTTTCCTCAACAAGAGGATCGAGCACGCGTTGCGCTCGGGCTCTCTGACGCCCACGCCGCCACTCTTCGTGCGCCTGTTGGACACGCTTCCGTTGGCGTGTCATTCAGCCGACGCGTTGGTGCACGTGCGTTATGCAGCCGATCTGCTGCAGAAGAGGAGACAGGTGTTGAGAGACGCGTTGGATCGCAGCAGGTTCCTGCCCAACGACGATCTCTACAGCTATGCGAGGAAGGTAAATGCAACTATGCATCCATGAAGTTAGCAAATCAACTTGTACAAAAAATATGTTTCATACACAATTTAAAAATAACTCACGGGGAGAAACGTTTTTGTGTGTGTTTCATTTTACTCTAAAAACAACCAGTAGTTATGCTAATTTCTCTGAGATGTGAGTGAAACCATTTCTTACACTTGATGATATTAAAAAATCTTTTTTAATAATTTTCAGACATTTAATCAAAAATTTGTTTTTTCATCCATGGATAACTTTATGTATAATTCCTTTATTTGTAACGACCTACGAGTATTTTCTTAGACTATGTCATCAAATAGGCCCTTCATTAACATTAATATGTCTTCTCAAACCCATGCGTAAGGTGTAAGGTGGAGGACCTTGCCTGTCCAAATCCCCTACAATAGATGCTGTTGCATCTACATTCATTTATGTTAAGTGCCGCTGTGGGTAAGACTGACCATCTTCGCTGTGTCGCCGAGAGTTTATATATTTATTTGACAATTTTTCTTTATAAATTTTCAGCAAATTATTATGTACATGATTCTTCTTTTTTGTAGCTATGGTTTTGCTAAGTTAAGATTGGAAATTAGGTAGCTGAGTTAAGATTGGAAATATGACTATATTTGAAAACCTATTAAACACAAATACACAATTGCAAAGGAAAATTTGTGCAATTTGTATACTTGTGAACACAAAATGATTGTAAAAAATTCTTCCTTAACGACATAACAAAACTGTCGAGAAAAACAAATCATCAGAAATATCTAAAATTCAGGATAAGCTCGCAATAAATGTTTTTGCATGGTTGTATATTCCACATTCTTTCTGAAAGACACTTCATCGTTGACTGCATTTAGTTATTGTTGACTGACTGTTCCGAAAATTCTTTCACTCGAAATATTCATCATGATACTTATACTTTCTTCGAGTAGAGTGATAACGACTTGTGAATTTAGCATAAATCGAATGTGTTAGTGCTCTGTTAGGGTGATTCTGAACTCATGGTACAAAGTTTAACTGGGGTAGAGACGAACAATGGAAATATAAATGAATTCAAAATTGTATATTTTCTGTGACATTTATGAGTGATTTTCAAAGCAATTGCTCAAGATTCTGTCCACTAACATTTTGACTGATTCGATTAAGTGACTGGCGCAGTTTGACAGGAGGCATTTCACGCAAACACAGCCGAAACGGAAATTCGAGGAATGAGGATAAACGAGACCCCTCCAAGTGTATTCATTACCGTGTGTTGAGCACAATTTTGAGCAATTATTGTAAATATTGAATAAAATAAAACACTTGTAAACAATGCTGTTAGAAAAGTTTACTTTCCTTTTTATGTTCATTTCATCTATTAGTGCGTCAGTGCGTCAAAACATACCCAGACATTTTTTGACAAGTTTGTTAGCATACTCTTCCACCTCGTCTACTTAGTGCCACGAGACCTGATTCATTCTGTATTTGGGAGTAATGTATCTTCCTTTGCGTAAATGTTGAAGCCGAAGAAGACAATATATTCGGGAGATGACTCGAAGATACGTGTCAGTGAGAGGCACAGCAATCACAACGTCCCTCACTAACTAAGCATGACGATCACATTTCAACGACACTTACGGTACCATCTTCCTAACTAAAGCTTGTTTCTCTTCTTATCTCAGCAATGACCCCGTAGCTAACTTGTTTCGATCTAAATAGTGTTGCTTGTGCAAGGGTGGGGGAGCTCTTCTTCCACTGTGGCCGCATTCCTTACGCGCGCCTTCCAGTCAGCTCCCGACCATATACTCCTTCCGTGTGTTCAGGTGCTGCGGGCAGCATCGCAAGAGGAGGCGTTGGGAGTTCAGGCGTCAGGTGCAGACGCCTCTGGAGCGAGGCGTCGTGCAGTGGCGGTGGCGCGTGCTGCGCTGTTGCTGAGGCCGAAGATGTGCGTGGACGAGGCCAACGCTCCGCCGCCAGCAGAGTCCGCGGCGGCCATCTTGGGCGCCCTGCGTGACGACGAGTTTCCCGTGGACGTGGTGCGTGCGCGAGATGCGCTGACGACGGCGGCGGAACTCGGAGAGCTCGATCGCTACTTGGCGGGAGCACAAGCCACGGGTGAGGCTCCAAGGGCGCGAGAAGATCGAAAACATTTGCGACTCCATCTGCGACAACAAAGGAGAGTGTTGTACCTTGGAACATTCATTGTCACTTTTTTCTTTTTTGCTTGGTCTCGAACACTGTTTCTAAGCTTAGTGTCATTACCAGGGGTAATAAATCACGACATTAATTCATCTGTTTTGTCTCTTGCTCATCAGTATTTATATTTTTGCTCTCCTTTCTTCCATATCTCTTCTTCTCCGCCACCTTCAACCATTCATTCTTGTCTCGTCATCATTCTCATCAAGATCTTAAATAATTTGTAAGACATAAGTGTAAAATTAACAACTTATATGTTGAATGCCTTTTCGTAATACTTGTTATAATAAACATTTTTAGATCAATGTTTGACAAGAAGTAATGGCGTCTTTTAAGAATCCGATGATTTTAATGTTTTTCTTAACTTTCAAAATACTTTTTAGTAATTTACCGCATCATTCAAAACGGAAACTTTCTTATAACGGAGACTTCCGTTGATTTCCTACCCTTTGGTTTATGAGTTGTTTATTATTATCCGTACTCCTATAGAGAAACTTGAAACTATTATTGTAAGTAATTGCAATTATCAAACATGACCTATTATTAAACTAAAATATGAATTGAGGTATGTAGTACGAGAATAGTTTTGTAATTAATATTTACAAGTATTGTGTATGGTTAATTATATATAATATATGTTTGAATGATTAAAAATAGCTGTTAAAATAGAATATCTATGTTTACAATACAATCTTACTTCACATAAAAACTTTTCGAAACGCTTGTTTCTGGCGAAAGAAAGTTAAATATAAAATAATTTCATTTGATTTTTCTCTTTATAATGAAAATTTATAGTTGGAAATAATAAAATATTAAATTCTTTTAACAACATGAATGATAATACAAACGTTCCTATACCGCACATGCCAAGTGAGTTAAAAAATGGTGGATGTGAATACTCCTCTTTGTAGAACCTTAATAAAACTACATTCTTACATTCTTACATTCTTGATCTATGAGAGAGAATGTACGATTTAAATGACAACTGTCAGAAATAATGCGTTCGGGAGTTCAAAAAGAATTCTTAATGTTTTAAAAGACATTTATGTTTTTTCACAAAGCATTGAGCAAAGCACATTTTATTCCCTTCGTTTAACCAAATGATACGAAAGGGACGAAGATTAAAGTTACTGAGAATTAAATATTGTTTCCCATGGTAATTCAATGTCTCAATAACTTGACACAAATATATAAAGTGTTCCCTTCGCTACTATGCAAAAACACATTACCTCCTTATTGTGATTGAAAATTAAGAGTATATGCTCTATGAGAGTAGGGTTGCTATCCGTCCGGGTTTCCCGGATTGTCCCAGTTTGAAGGGGTTCCGGGGAGCGTCAGAGCGGGGTTTTCTACACCGTCAGGGTACTTTAAATAAACTGTGCAACGAAGACTAATCGTCGTGATCGTTCGAATTTCACACACATTTCCGTCTCCGATTTCTTTATTATTATTACTATAACTCTCACATCTTTATTTATTATTATTTAATTAATGACACGTAATTTTTAAAACTGTTTTTAATACAATGAAGAGTGAATTTCATTTATAATTATGTCCGAGTTTTCGCTCCAAAATCCAGAGTTATCGATCTCCTTGTCCTAGATTTTGTATGGCAACACGATACGAGTGTGACATTTCTTCATGTCATCCGTGTAACTGAGAAACACAACGAGGTTTTTCGTTGTGGGTATTGCAGGAACGAGGATGCTCGACGTGGGACCAGAATTTGAACCGGTGTTGTACGCCAGCGACGGCTGCGCGTTGCCGTTGGCGCTCCTGCAGCACCTGGCGCTGCGTCTGCCGTTGGCGCATCCTGCGGCGCCATACGTGGCTGCGCTACTACCACATGTGCGATTCCGTGCTATTGAATCATCCTGGGGTAACTTCTATCGGTGAGTTCCTCAACTACTTATCATGCATATCACGTCGGCAAATCGCACGAGGTATTTCCCTCCACATTGCGATCATAACGAATGATCGCAATGTTTTCCAGCGGTGACTTCGTGACGCAGGTTCAACATAGTACAATAGAAATTGGACGAAAAACAGGTCCTTAAGGTAAAAAAATTCGTTAAATTTTGAAACTTGGTATTTAGGTGTAGAATGTCGTATTGTTAATGATCATTAACTTTCCCACAATATTTCCAGAGCCATGCGCCCCTCAAAAACACTCAAGAGATGGACGTTTACAACTTCGCCGATTTTTCGAAAACGCTTAGGTTTTTTAGAAACATATCGGTAAGAAGAAATTTTTCTCATTAAATTTTCAATTAAAAAAGGTAGTTATCATTATTGAGATAGGTAGATTGGTTATCGTGCTGGGGTTTAATAATTCGTTATCCACGTCGTTTGCGATCTGTCTCTCACTCTCTTTTGCGTAGCTCTGGAAAGGCACTTCTTCACTACTGATCATTGTGTCTTTGCATAACATGTCCATACTTCCTTAGCTTGGACTGAAAGTTTATGACAGTAGGCGCCACTCTAAAACTTCCCCATTTGTGTTCATTATGGACTTGATGGTAACCCCACCCGCCCTACGTAACATAACGTATTTCAGTGGTATGTAGCTTTTTCTGGTATGTCTTCTTCATAGCCCACGTTCCACTGCCCTAGAGTAGAATTGATCTTACGGTGGTTTTATAAACCTTGCCTTTGGTTCTTACAGGCATTTCCGGATCCCATAGAACTCCGGTTAGTTCGCGCCATTTATTCCACGTCGTCGTATGTGTTATGTCGGCGGTTATTGTGCCGTCTTCTGCAATTTCAGAGCCAACGTATTTAAATTTGGTTACTCTCGGTAGGGATACACCATCCAGTTTGAGTTTTGTATTTGCCTCCGTAGAATTGTCAGGGATGATATGCTCGGTCTTGGTTCTACTAAAGCGCAGTTCGCTAGGCTCGGGAGCTCTTCTCCATTGGTCAAAATTTTCCTGTAACTCGTAAATACTTCCTGATATCAGAGCCATGTCATCCACAGACAAAAGGTTCCACAGTATGGGCTTCTGGATTTTCTCCGTTAGGTATTTCATGACAATGTTGAACAGCAGGGGACTGAGGGACCCTTGATGAACTCCCTCTTTGATGTCAAAACTCTCGGACAAGCCAGCTGGACTTCTGGCACTTGTTTGTACGTAGTTATACATGTCCATTATAAGTTTTATATATAGCTCAGGAACGTTTTGCGAACTTTAAGTCTTAATCTTTGCCATATTAATGTTCTTGGCACACAACCAAAAGTTTCTCCAGACCTATAAAAGCTATCCATAGCTTTTGTTTGTTTTTGCGTGCTTTTTCAATTACCAGACTTATTGCGTGCATAGCTTCTGTGGTTCCCTTGCCAGCAGTAAAGCCAAATTGATTTTCTGTTACCTTGATTAGGTTTTGAAGGCGCTCAGTACTCATTTCTAGATCTTGGGGTTGTGTGATATGAGTTTTATGCCGCGAAAGTTTTCACCATCTCGAACATCACCTTTTTTCTTGTAGAACATGACTAATATACTCTTCCAAGCATCTGGCATTGTTTCGTCGACTAAAATGTTATTAAATAGCCTTGAGAGCCATACATTTCCATCTTTCCCCATTCTAATCTCTTCTTCAGTCCCTGACCTGTCTTCGCCCCTTATCTCACCTCTCCCGTCTAAATCTGTTTCACCAGCTCCATCCACGACACCTTCCGTTCCCAAACACGGTTATACCTTGCGATCGAGAGTTCGATGTGTTGCTCGAAGATGACAAAATTATTTTAATATCTCCTTAACCATCTGAATTCAGTTGCATCCCGCGAGAAAATAAAATGAATATCTTTCATTATAATGTTCAGTCGCTTTCTAACAAAGTAATAGATTTTGAAATTCTTTTACTAGACTATCCATTCGATTTGTTATAATTAACTAAGCATTAGCTTTCTCATAATGACATCAAAAGTGCTTTTATTCCAAATTATTCTTTAATTAGCATTCACTGTCGACAAAATTTTAAAGGTAGTCATACTCACGGTGGTAGAAATATCTATAACGTCAAAGTAAATGAAGTTCGTTCACGGTAAGAAATAACTTGAAATGAGGAAATTGGGAAACATAATGAAACGTATATGCAAAAGAAATATTTTATTAACATTTGATATGTTGAATACAACATTGTAACAGAATTTGTGTTAAGTTTGATGCAAAATAGATAGTTATGATAAACGATGCAAGTGTATTCCGTAGCACAACGTAAATCAAAAATGTTTACCGTTCGGTTCGATTACCAAGAGGTGACGCCACCTTCACTATGAATAAACGCAGCAAGATGTTTAGGTACGGCTCAATGTGTCTGTAGGAAATTTTCTCCATTTCTACCGCGGACAATCCTGTAATTGTTGTATATTGTGGAGACGACGATGGACCACCTTTCTCTTAAGAATTATCCAAATATTCTCCATAGAGCAGAGATCCGGACTTGTTGCTGGCCATTTTTTAACAGGGACACATTTCGTACGTAGCCATGTTTGTGTTATCTTTGCTGTATGTGACCGTTTGTTGTCTTGTTGGAAAAGATATCATTTTCTGGCAAACAATCACTGCACTGATGGGTGCACGCCAAGAACGAGTATATAGTCTGGAGCCTTTATCGTACCTTACAAAAATTGCAAATTGCCTACCCTAGTCGCTGCCATGCAACCCCGCACCATCATAGAGCTTGATTTAAGAACCACGCGCTTGTAACAGTATGGATCGTTAGCTTCATTCTTCTTCCTAAGAACATTTCGGCCAATATTTCCATATGAAACCTAAAAACTTAATTCATCAGTCCTCAGTACCTTTTCCCACTGAGATGGAGTCTAGCTGAGGAGAGATTTGGACCACGCAACACGCCGACGTTTATTCGATGAAGTGAGAAATGGCTTATTTCTAGCTTTGTTGAATGGGTGTTTCCTGACTTATTTAAGAAAGCTAAAGTCAAACCATGACATAAGAGAGGAAATAAGAGAGATGTTGGAAAGTATCGACCTATATCACTATTGCGTACTTTTTCAAAAATCCTGGAAAAACTCTTCTATAAGAGACTTTTAGACTTCTTGTCGCATAATAATATTCTCAAACGATCAGCACGGTTTCAGGAAATCCCTTTCAACTAAATGTGCCATATTTTCTTTTCTAAACGATGTAACTAATTCTCTTGACTGTGGCGATAATCCATAAGGTACTTTTCCTGATTTATCGAAATTCTTTTCTCAAAACTACACTCATACGGCATTCGTGAATTGGCACATCTGTAAGGGAACTATTCATATTTATGAATGATTGAAATGCTTAAGGATTTCCGGCGTGTCCTAGATGAGCCCCCACAAAACTACAGAAATAAATGATCTACTATTTGAAATCATGATGGTATAAACTCAATCAAATGAACATGTTATTTAATAGAGACAAAGCATCATTAAATATACATAGTTAAACAGATTACAGGTACACTGTCTATGGTTTATTGTCTTGAAGCATAGTTTAATCAGTTCAGTATTACTCACGTACAATAAATCAGAGCAATATCATTTGTCCGGTCGCACCAAATTTAAGCTCGATTGTGAGCTGTGTTTCACGTTTGGTAACATAGAACATGAGGTACGCACTGGGCAGAATACGATCTAGTTCGGGAGCGAAGTTACTCGTCCGATAGCTTGTAGTAGACTGAACAAGGTTCGCACCAGAAAGAACGCCAGCTATTTCGTCAGCGATGTTACTCCTACGATAGCTGGGAGAAGACGGAGTTTGGTCACAAAATCAACAACCTCTCGTTGCTAAGTTTTCACTTTTAGTAGTCCAGATCTGCTGTATAATAAAGTCTTAACAGCGGTTTTGGTTATTATAATGTTGCTAGTAGCCTCTCTTACACATCAATGGCTAACGTCCTGCTTGGAAGATAGGTATCAGCAAATTGAAATTTCCAATGTTGAAAATAAAGTATGTCAATATTTCCTTTCAGAAACAAAGCCACTTACTTGCTGAGTTCCTCAAGGTCTAATTTTACGCCCTAATTCTCTTTTTTATTGTACGTAAAGGATATGTTATCCACCACACCCTACTGCAAAATGGTTCTCGTTGCTGATGACACAAATCTACAATGTAAACATGTCTGTGCACAAAAAGTTCTTTGTAACCTGTCGTCTTCGTTTTATTTAAATCGTCGTATCGTTAATACTGATAAAAAAGTATTCAGGTCATTTCGCAACACGAATGTAACGAATCATTTAACGAAATCTCTTCCTTCTACATCCCTTTCGATATACGGAACCCAAATAAAAACTGTCAAGATAACAAAACTTTTAGGACTTCATATTCAAGACAATTTCAAATTGAATTGCCACATTGATAATCTGAATTCTAATAATCTGATAATTTAAGCAAATTGCGCTATGCATTCCAAAATTTAGTCAACATTGTTAGGCAACGCGTTTCTCGCTGGGTACATTTTGCAAATGTTTATTCTTATTTACGATACGGCATTATCTTCTAGGGCCAATCCGCTCAGAGCATTCAAACTTTTAGAATGCAAAAGAAATAGTTCGGATTGTATGCAAATCTCACCTCCCAAATTCATGTTAACTGCTATTTAGAGAATTAAATATTCTCCCTCTCCCTTGCATGTACATTTATGAATTATTCGTGTTTGTTGAGACAGAACTATTAAAATCCCACCCCTGATTTAGAAGATAGTCTAGTTCACGAACATAACACTCGTATGCTAATATTCAGCGTCCCGGCGTGTCAACAACTCTTTGCCAAAGAGGACCATATCATTCAGAAAAATTTTTTTGTATAACTCTCTTCCCAAAAGTATAAAACATATAAATATATTGAATCTCTTTAAATCCGCAGTTAAAAGCTTTTTTGTGTGCTATTGTTTCTATAATATGGAAAAATTTACAGATTTTAATAAATTAAGTTAATGAACGTTTGAACGGTTGTCCACATTATCTCTGTAGCCCCATCCTGGCCCGTGTTTTTCTCCGATTTTCCTTCGGGTAGTGGCGGATTTTAATTAATACTTTTGTTTTATTACTCTTGAATTTTTAATGCACAAATATATACAATTTACTTTGGAATAATGAATGGATAACAGCATGTATGTATCAAATAATTCCTTTTATAAATATTAAATCTGCCTCCGCCGTTCGGTCCTCGATCGGAATTGATGGGATGGTCCCTTGTTTATTTCCGGAGAGTAACTTAGTTTATTACCACAATGTGGTGTGCACAATTTGTAACTGCTTTTACAATGAAGGTTTAAATTGTAAAATACGAGAATATGACTAAACTAATATTAAAGTATTAAATAAAAGAACATTAGACTATAAAAGTTTGTGATTATTTCATCTTGTTTCACTGATCTGCACATTAATGAATGTTCGTGAATATCTTAAGTGATAGTGAAGACTGGTTACACGAGTTCTTGCGGCGTTAACTCTCTATTGAAGGAATACTATAACTAACACAAAAGAAGTTACAGGAACTTCCGCTAGACGTCACCACAGGTAAAACGACACCAATGCCCCTCAAGGTGGAGTTGCACCACTATCCGATAGTCTCCTCCTGTTGTTATATTACCGCATGTGTTAACTACGAGTTTTGTTTATTTCGGTGAAATGTGTATGTTCCTTGTGCCAGAATTTCTAAAAAAATATATTCGTAATTAGTACAATTAGTACATCTACAATGTGTATTTTGTAGGTTTTATTATTATCATTTAATATTTGTAATTATCATACAGGAAAGTGTAATAGCACGTAAGTGCAAGAATATGGAAACTAACAAATGAATTTAGAATATAATATAAGAACCCCAGGCAATGCCGGACAAAATGAGCTAAGAAAGTACAGACCTGTTGACTGATGTTTTAATATCTACTGGAGGATAAAATATATAAATTCTCACTACTAATTTTTCTTTGAATGTTGATGTGAATTATTGAATGTTTGTTTAAAAATGCATTTTTTATTTTATTTTTTTGTTTTTTAGTTGTTTTAAAATTTTGATGGCCAGTAATGATTGTTTTCAGATTCTTTTCAAATTCAGGGCAACGCCGTTTTGCAATGGCTGCATAAAAAGAATTATTAATAATGAATGGGTAATTACTTATCGCAATACAAGCGTTTTAAAAATTTATTTTCGAAATAACTTATTTCGAAACAAAATATGGTTTTACCGTGTTAAGAATCAGAAGATCTTCATAGATGTTATCATGCATACTTGCGACCTCAATATCTGATATCATTATAGTCAGGTCACATGTTTCAGACAGCTCGTAACGTATACTTGCCACTGTGCACTCGAAAAATAATCATTTCCAAGCCTGTTGGAAATAGATCACAACAGTAAAGTCGCGATATTTTATATTCTTAACATGAGCACAGAAGTTCATTAGCTGATCAGTGCACGGGAAACAATATATACCAATTTTTCAATGGAGATTCGTAAAACAGTTAATAGCATAAATTAGTTTCCTTTTTTTATTAATTTATAAATTATGTCTTCGATATATTCTAATTATAAAAGCATCTCCTTCTGGCAATACCCTTAATCTATAAGGTAAATTACCAGTTTCCATGTATTGGTAAACGATCCAGAACACTTACTGTGTTTGCAAATGAAGAAGATAAGCATGAATTCTCATGGTATCAAAAAAGTAATAATTTCAGTATGTCTTTAAAACCTCATCTTGTACGAGGGTGTATCAAATGAAGATCGTAAAAGTGCTACATAGTTCCGAAAAGTTGTATAATTGATTAGGTAAGAGGCCTCTTCTGGGTTCCTTGTATATCACACAATGATCTCCATGTCGCAGAGAGACGCAACGACACGGGAGCTAGCAGCAGCAGCAGTGACAAGATGGCTGCCCACTATCAACATGAACCGCGTTAGAGCAGCGACCTGTGATGCGTTTATTGTGTAGTGAAGGTGCCAAACCATCATAAATACATCACAGGATGACAGTGCAGTATGGTGATTCGTATTTGTCCCTGCAGCAAGTGTATGAGTGGTGTTGAAAGTTTTAAAGTGGCATAACGTCAATGAATGATGCCCCACAATCTGGGTATGCAAATTCCGCACTCAACGATCAATAGGAATAGTCATGCTCACTCTCTTCTGGGATGCAAACAGTGTAATTTTGGAACATTAAATACATAGGGGAGTGACAGTAACCAGTACTTCTCATCCAAATCTGCTTAAAAATCAACTTCGACCTGCAACCAGGAGTAGACGACGAAGACTTCTGACTTCAGATTTGTTGTTACTGCATGACGACACCCTACCACATGTCAGTTCAAATTTGAAAGGGGATATCAAATTTGAAAGGGGATGTCTCATACACCCACCTTATTCTCCAGACCGCGCCCCTAGTGACTTTCATGTGTTCGGACCGCTTAAAGAAGCGATGGGAGGCAAGCGTGTGATGAAGTGAAAACCGCGATGCACGAGTGGTTACGGTCGCGATCAAAAGACTTCTTTACACGTGCTATCCATGCACTTCCAAAGCAGTGAATCTCTTGAACAACACGTCGAGGAGACTATGTCGAAAAATTATATCTATAAGTTTGTGTTACTTGTTAAAATAAATCATTTAATCACTTTTAATGTTTTCATATGATACATCCTTTTAGTAGTATCTTCTACCTCATCTGAGTCAAAATATTTTTGTAAAGAGTATTGCAAATATTAAACTAGAAGGGTTCTAGATCCCAATGCATTCCTTAAAGAAATTATTTATTTACTCAAGTAATTTGTGTTTAGTTACTTCTATACTCCTACTGTACAGATGTTACGAACGAATAGCCATTCGTCGCAATCATAGATAGTATATAGGGGGGATTCGTGTGTTTCAACGAGCATGGAGAAGATAAAGGATGAATAGGATTCTTTTATGGACACGCTTCAGATTCACAAATTCACATTACAAAATAACATATATACATATATTTTCCTAAATCTACAAAAGCAGAATTACAAACTTGATCCTGAATTAGCAAATTTGAAGTTAGTCGTTGTGAGCGACTAACACTCTGAGAATAACATTTTCTACAGAGTTTGAATAAATATGAACATAAACCATTGTTTATGTGACATCCCTTTAATACCCCATTTCCCAATTTATACAGAATTACAAAATGAATATGAGCAATAGTGGGATCGTTAGATCTCCACGGAAAACAAAAAGCCCTTTGATCTCAAGTTTTTGAGAGCACCCCGCCCCGTCATCAACTAAACGTTCATTACAAAGTTACCTGCTTGTATACATGGAAATTTGGTTATCAAAAACCTTAAATAAATGCAGGATTTTATATCTGTCGAGATAGATTCTCGATGTTGTCCTCCCTTAACGTGGAGTATCAGTAGTTCATTGGAAATACTTCCTTGTTGTAACCTTGGTCCGGCTGCTTCGGTCGGAGTGGTTACGCTTTCCCAGGTTCGGTCTCGTAGCTGTGGAGCAGGTGACTGAAACTAGAGAATGTGGTGAACATTTATGTTCAAAGTTGCTTTGATGCAAACGTCGCACTAAATAATAAATAGGACAACAGTTATATGATTTCCTAAAGGAAATCATTGTCCAAAAAGTTTAGTATGAAACATCTATGTTTCATCGTATCACACGCAGCGTAGAGAGTTTCGTCGCACAACACGGCAACGTACTCGCGGAGTAGTCCTCCCTGTACGAGGAATAATACGTATGGAATAGCTTCATGTCACGAAGAACGGAATGGATTGAATTATTTCGCTCGAAGTCGAATAATGGCCATGAAGGCGCTAAGTTACGTGAAGGCGATTAATGTTGAATGTCCATAAACGGTGGCGTCACAATAGGTAGACTGAATCGGGTTTCAGAGTGTCATTACGACGCTCTGAATGTAGACTATGTCGAGCATAGTAGCATTATGTCAGCCGACTTCAGGGCGTCATTGCAACGCTTTGAATGTAGACTATGTCGAGACTGGGTCGAGCATAGTAGCACTATGTCAGCCGACTTCAGAGTGTCATTACGACGCTTTGAATGTAGACTATGTCGAGACTGGGTCGAGCATAGTAGCACTATATCAGCCGACTGGGTACGGCACGACGCGGCGACTGGCGGCGGCGTACTTGACTGAAGTGAACTGGATGTCATGACGAACGGAACTGGATCGGAATGGATAAAGGGACGTTGAGTGCAGCCGTATATATAGCTGTACACAGAAAGTGCATATTGAGTGCGTTCATTGATACTGTGTCACGGAACGTACACAGTGAGCGCGTTCAATGTTTGTATGTCATGGAACGTGCAAGGTATTTGCACTTTGGATAAGTATATCGATTGTAGATGCATGGAGCTTATAGCTCAAAGAGCGTCTATATACAAGGAATGTTTATATAGACACGGAGTATTTATACACAAACAATAAATAACACAATTATCATAAAATATAAATAATATCAAAGTACATAATAAAGGAGAATGTGGAAATAAACCCTTTACAAACATTTGGTTTGTAACAACAGATGATAACTTTTGTTTCAACCAATGGAAAAAATAATATTGCGCACTCACAAGTTCATAAAATGAAATTTATCTTTCTTTTATAATGAAGTTAATTTTTAGAGCAATAAACGTAATAGTAGTACAAGTAGAATAACAAAATTTAAAATAATATATAATTATACCAAACATTTTTTAATTATCTGTTCATCAGTGGAGAAGTATTTATCCTTTATTCATTCACCAACATTCAACATTTAGACTTTTTAAGTCGTTTGATGGATCATTTAAAATTTTACGGCAATGATTGCAATTATTTTGCAAATATTCGTGTCTACATTAGAGGTTTTATTTATCTTTAGTAAAAAGATTTTATTTGTTAGTTTTACTGACTGAATTAATATACATTTATTTTAATTTCCTATCATAAGTACAAAGAAAGATATTCTAATGTGAAAATGTTATCAAAAGGAACACAACACATTTCTTCTTTAATAAAAAATTCAGTACGTGATTTATCACTCCTTTTCCTTTGTCTTGAAGGGGTCGGAGATGGAGGATGTGATAGTGCCTCTTTTGATTTGACAGGGGAATGCCCTTCCCAACACTCCTCGCCGAGGCGGGTGATACATGAATGAAATGAGGATGAATGTTGATGAGTGAATCTTGTGGTAGAATAAAAGCCGGGGGTGTCAGGAGCTAATAAAAAATCAATGGTGACCGTAATTACTTGAGAGATTTTTTAATAATTTCTCAAAGCAAACGAGAACGTAAATTTCATGCATTATAAATAGATCTAAAGTAATAAGACATACAAAGTAAAAAACTGGGCTTTATATCCAAAACCCAAAATCTTGGGATGAACGAATCAATTGCTCAGTGAGCGTATAAACAATTTTGTCCTTAGACAAAATGGATATACATGAAAGAATATATCTAGCTGGAAGAACCAACTGTTTGTAACAGTAAAGAATGAGGAAAATATAAGGTATAGATTAGTAGTGATAACCAACAAAAAGAGTTTAACAAAACATGAAATGTGAAGGTAATGGAGAAGAAGGTTACAATACTGAGTTTCCATGATAAATCGTGATGAGATGAGATGCTTCTGGAAATTCAGCCGAGATGATGTTGTTGGAGTCAAGTTGAATTGATGTGTTGCTGGATGGCGTGGTAGCCATGCGGCGAATGATGATGCTGCGTGAGCAACGAGTCGAAATGGCTCTGGTGCTGCTGACCGTAGAAGTCGATGAGTGCACCCCGCAGTGTGATGAATGCCCCGGTACTGGTGACCGTGCGCGAGTGCCTACTTGGTGAGGCAATGGTGATGTGACCGTGGGCTAGATGCCTGCTTGGTGAGGCATATGAAGATTGAGAGAATCTGGCATGCCGCCAGATAAGACGCGATGAGGTGATCGTCGTCGAGTGAGCGCGCCCCGCAGCGAGAGCAGTCCATGACGCGGCTACCACACTGCGGCATGATGATCTCTTATANGACTGGCTGTTGCCGACAGTCCAAAGAGAGAGGTTGCTCACAGTTGACTGCTCTAGAGAGAGAGTGAAGTGACAGCTCTGGTTAGGTAACGAAGAGCGAAAGTCCGTCCGATCGGTTCGCGACCAGTACTAGTACATGACATGGCTCACTGTCCATAAAGTCGCCCTGCAGTGCGAGTTGACGCGCCAATCGCAAGACAGGACGTCGTGATGGATCGTTGATTTTTGGCGGGATTCGCTGCTTCGGTACCAGAAAAATCAATAACTGCCATGTTGAGCACAGAAGTTTAGCCATTAAGATGTGTCACTCATCTTGCACAAAGTTTGTGAGTTTCAATGATGACTCACTTGTCCTCATAACGTTACATGAAAAAAATGTCTGAACAGTGACCTCTAGGGAACACGATTGAGGAATTCTTCTTACTATTTTTGCATTTTACGATTATGTTATCGTCAGTATCTATTGTCAAAACGTCACATGGTGTAGTAGTGTGTGACATTGCCTTGTCACTACGTAAGTCAAACATGAGCGACATCATTTTGATTCGATTTACATTCTAAAGTGATATTCTAATAATAATTCTAAAATTCTAAAATGATTAATAATATTCACGTTCGAAAGTAACATCCAAATGTGATTTTTTATTTTCAAACCTCCTCCTTTTCCGATCTACTGACCTCTTTCTTGGGTATCCATTTTGACCGGAATCACCATCCTTCCTATGAACGCTTGGTTCTTTATGCCCAAACCACTTCAAAATTGAAATACACTGCTGGATAATGAAAAACGAACACCATGAATTCGTGGACCCATCTGAAGGAAATTTTATTGATACATTCTCGAAGACATATACAACAAACGATCACACCGACAGAGTCATTCGTATATGCGTATAGTCGACAGGGCGTGCGAAATGTTAGAGCTAGTACCCTGTATACCCTTCTTTTGCATCAATGCAGACAGCAATTCTCCCATAGAGACGATCGTAGAGGTGACTAATGTAATCGTGTTGAATGACCTGTCATGCAATTTGTACCTGATGCCTCATTTGGGACAGACTTCCTGCCGGTCTTGCAATATGACTTTTCGTCCAGTCTCAAACATGCTCAATGGGAGACATATCTGAGGATCGTGCTGGCCAGGGTAGTTGACGTAAACCTTGGAGAGTAAGTTGGGTGGCATGGGCTGCATGTGGACGTGCATTGTCCTGCTGGAAAACGACATAACCTTGTTTGTGAACGAACGGTAGCAAAACTGGTTGAATGATGTTTTGGATGAACCGTGCAATGTTCAATGTTCCCTCTATGATCACCAAAGTAGAACGGCCATTGTAAGATATAGCTCCCCACACCATGATGCCAAGTGTTGGCCCTGTGTGTCCGTCTTATACACTCCAGACGTTGGCGCTCACCTTCATGACGCCATACACGCATATGACCATCATTGGCACCAAGGCAGAAGCAACTCTCATCAATGAAGACAAGTCACCATTCATCCTTCCATAAACGCCTATCGAGAAACGTCCTTCCATAAACGCCTACACTACCGGAGGTGAGCTGCACGAAGTATGGCCATGAGAGTAGTCACCCTAAAGGAACGCATGATCGTAGCCCTGTTTCACGGAGACAGTTTGCGAATGTTTCTCGCTGACACCCCCGGAACAACAGTGCCCGTAATTTGCTGTGAAGTCGCGATGCGGTCCGATATAGCACTTCATAAAATGCGACGGTCTTGTGCATCTGTGCGTCGTAGCTGTCCGGACCCAGGCTGACGGGTACGTGCACCTTCTTCTGACCATCGGCGACAATATCGACGGACTGTGGATACCTCTCGTCCCAAGTGTTGCGCAATTCTGCGGTATGACCACCCAGCCTCCTGAGGACTCACTATTCTCCCACGCTCAAACTTCGTCAATTGCACAAACGGTGCACGTATATGCTGTCTCGGCATGCTAATAATGTTGCTGACATAGAGGGAGGTCGGTTTGGCAAGGCAAACTGGCTGCTACTGGCTCTGAAGATAAGCAACTGCTGTGAGCGTGCAACATTCCACGGCTGATAACGCGATTCCTGTTTTGCACGCAGCGCTGCGCTTTTGATCATGGCATTAACTGCCCTCTCGAAGGGTTCTGTGCAAATTTGATATTTCTCAGTTGTTTTCTTCGTGGTATTTTTTTTTCATTTTGGAGGAGTGTATTTCTTAACAGCTACTACTTCTTTATTTTTCCCCATACAATAGTTTACGGTGCTCAATAAATTCTAGATACAGTAGAATTTTAGTGGTGAAATAACATCAGGACGTGTAAAAGAACCATGTGGTGCACATGCGCTAGGTCCCTTCTGCTTCACTACAAATATCTCGCACTGTATAATTATTCTGTTCGGAGCTTTGAAAAGTTTTCCGTTCTCTTACTTACTGTTAACATGAATTATTCTACGTAAACTGAATGTATCAGAAAATAAATTCAGTACGGAAATAGATACTACTGTGTATATTCTTAGCAGTCTGTGTACTGTTTGTAGGTTATACCTTCAATGCAGTTATAGCACTAACCCCACATTTTCACTCTTATCAATATTCTTATGTTATTCAATCTCTCAAAAGTGCATCTTTAATGACATGTCTTGTTCCAGGCCACGCACTCACGGTGATGTAGCGCTACTTCTTAACTCCTTCGCGTCGCTGCCCATTCCGCGACTAGGCGAACTCTCTCAAGCCGTATTCGACGCTCTCCGCACGGAAGTCCCATGGCAGACGTCACTTCGCGCATTTCCTTACCACCGCTTTGCGCAACCACGGCCTATGTTCGTCGCCATGCTTCGTCAACTGCTCGCTGAAGGTCCAGCAAGCTCGCTCAAACTATGTCACAAAATATTACTCAGTTCATTCATCGCACACGTGGCGCCAGCAGACACATGTTACTTTGGTGCTCCTTCCGCAGCGTCGATGCTGAGTGCACCGGCCTTGCCTTTTCCGCTGCCGCCTCTCCCTCCATCGGCTGAAGCGATGTCCCCGCTCAACGATAGGGACATTCCTGCGGTGGCACTACCGCTAGAACTCGCTCCTGAAGACTTCAATGAACCATCGGACCTTGAGGAAGAAGTACCGTATTATGATGATATTGTATATGAAGAACCCGCAAAGCTCTCTTTTCGGAAAAGACCTGATGAGAAATCAAGAAACAATTTTGATTGTGATTCTGTTATTATTCTTGATCTTCCGCAACTATTTCTCGTCTTGGATCCCTCGACACCGTTTGGGCTGTATTCGAAAGTATACCAAGCAGTTGGACACTTTCAGATCGAAGTGAAAGAATTACATTCAACAGCTACTAGAGCGGACATCATGGTAGAAGTGATGGAAATATTCCGTTTGGCACATAATCTTCCAGGAGATATTTATCAAACAATTGACCAACTTACTGAGTACATTGTGGAAGAAGGCGGCATATCTGATACACCTCCACCATTTACAAAAACCTGCAAAGGATCACCTGACGACTTCTTCGTTATACAGCCAAACTATACAATAACATCGATATCTCCTATACCTTCCTCCGTGTTAAGTACTTCAAAATATTCCTCAGAAACGCCACTTCTGACTTCTGGTCAGTCATCAGATGAATCAACCACTGAGGTAGAGAATTTGGAAGGTATTTCAACTGAAACACCTGAGGAATATTCAGAATGGTCACCTCATTTCAGTACGACCACAAAAAGTCTACTTACGGGTGACAAAGAATTAACCCGAAAAACGCAAACCATATATTCTCCCTCTACCTATCCCTCTGATACAACAAAAAAAGATGCATATACTATAGACGTGTCACCTACAACACCCTCATTTCCTAGGGTGAGCTTTGATAAAACATTTGAAACAAAACCGGCAACTTCATTGGTATCATCAACAGAAGAATCGTCATCGCCAACAAACGAAGAAGATACAATTGAGACTACACATGGATACACAATAAAGAAAACCACATCTGTAGAAACACAAGAAGAAACAGGGTCAACCGCACTCACTACCGAAGAACTATTTGATACATCGGATCAATCAACAACCGAGGAATTTTATGAAACACCTGAACAATCAACATGGACATTTGAATCTTCAACAAATACTGGAAAAACAAAACCGACATCCAGTTATGCTGCTGGTAAAACAGAACTTCCAGGCAGCTTGTCTCAAATAACAAGTAGTAAAACAACAGAAACACCGACTATCAAAGTAACCCCATTTTATTTGTCATCAAGAAAAGCGTCGTCTTACTCAGATGCGTCGACGATACAATCATATACGACAATTACGAAACATCCAACAATATCTCAGAAGAAAATAAGTACAACAGTAACTCCATCCTCCGAAATGGCAGTCGAAACACCCGAATCTTATACGGAAACATCTACATCCTCTTCAGAAGACGCTACTGCATCAGATACCACTAGTGATACCATGGCAAGTACTCAATCTACAGAACTCGGGGACCAATCTTCTGAGACAAGCGAAGAAAGTACTGAATATACATCAGATATTACTATGGAGGCTACTACAGAAACCGCAGCTATTGAATCTTCAGTATTGCCATACTTATCCACTAGAACATTTACATCAACCCCAGTTACTACCCCTCATCCTCAAGGAAAATATACTGAAGACCTGGGATCTCAACAAACATCACGCAAGGTGACTTCGCAAGAAATATATGAAAGCTCCAAAATACCATCATTGGGTGATTTACCTTCCCATACTCATGATCATTCAAGAGATATCTCCAAATTATCACCATCAACAATTGTCAAACAGCCCGTGAAAACGACATCGATCTCTTTCACAAAACCATCTTCAGGAACGTTATCAGATACAGTTACTGAGGAATCTACGGGTGAGTCAACAGTGTCTGTTAACAAAGAGCCTTCTGATACTAGTGAAGAGACGAGTGGCACAGGAGTGTCCTCCGATTCTTCAGAGTCAACTGAAGGGACCATGGAATCGACACCACACATTTCTTCTTTTGAGACAATAGGAGATATTGTACTAACAACCGAATCTTATGGGACTAGCGAAGAGACGAGTTTCACAGAAGTGTCCTCCGAATCTATAGAATCAACTGAAGAAACCATGGAATCGACACCATACACTTCTACCTTTGAGACAGTGACTGACACAAAGGAAACGATCGGATCTTATAAGACTAGTGAAGAGACGAGTGGTCCAAAAACATCGTCAACATTTAGAGCATCATCAGGAGGAGAGCCTACTTCAAGTTATACCGATAAGGGTTACACTCCATCTTATTTCTCTACATCGTCAATAAAAATACCGAGTGGACGTCCAAATACAAGTAGACCAGAAAAATACATTCCTTCTACCACCATCCAAACATCTTCATCTGAATCTTCTGCTTTATCCTCTGAATACTCTACATCTTCATCTATGGAATCCGGTTCAATATCTACCTCTCAAGAAACAGAGTTCTCATCGCTTGAAGGTATTTCAAGCACTGAGACTGCGGGAACATATTCTCCAACCACAAATGGAGGTATTTATTCTCCAACGACATCTAAAGAATTCGCGGGAAGTGATATTTTAGGCTTAAATTATAAGAAAACCACTCTTGCAATAGTTTCATCTTCACCTTTTTACGAAGCAACCACTGACGCATCAGTTACCATAATTAGTTTAACTCAAGCAAATGATTCAACTTCTTATGAAACATCGGAAGGAACTGAAAGTAGCTCAACTGAAACAGAAACTAGCTTCATTCCTATGGAAACAACTGAACCTTATGAATCAGAGACAGAAACATCAAGTTTTCCATCTAAAGAAACATCAGAACATGATACCATAGACTCCAAATCAAGCTTAATACCCATAACAGATCAAACTTATCAAGATCTTAGTAGAGAAACAAGTTCAGAAAAGACATCCTTTATAACGGATGAATCGAAGTTATTTGAATCTCCGTATACTTCAAAGACTCCCGGGTTCTCAACCGGCAAACCGGTGGGCTTGAAATCAACTATTCCCTATCTGGCAACATACACGAGTGTACCCACTAGTACGACATTTGATGTGAAGGACAAAAAATTTACACCTATCACCCGACCTCGAAGTTCAGGATATGTAACAAAGACAACACAAGGAGCATTGCCGTCAAATTACCTACATACGAAGGTACCGGCATCTATGTCGCCTTTAAGTACCACTACCGATAAATACTTGATGTCATTACCTACCACCGCATCAGGAACATACTATCCCAGTACTGAAGAAACAACGATTTCCGAATCAGTTATGCCTTCTACATCATCGGAAGAATCAAGTGACACACCAGATACTTCAACTTACTATTCTGAAAGTGGGGAGTCCTCCGAATCCTCATTTCCCGTAAGTACAGTCACTGAAGTGTCAGAAACTGCCAAAGAGACGGAAGAAAGTAATGAATACACACCAGAAGCTGCAAGTGACAAGACATCAATTTTTAGCAAACCCTCTAAATACATGTCGACTGCAGAAATTCCATCTCCAACTAAATCAAAGTATGTTTCTTCATCGACATCATCATCTGATGGAGCTATGGAATCAGAATCAACATACTTACCAAACGTTTCAACAACAAAAGCAAACTATTTACCGCCAAAAACGACGAAAAAAGGAGGTTCTATGGTAACAAGACACACAACAACTCAAGGAAAAACGACTCCAACTACCCTCGGGGATTTCGATAAGTCCAAAGAAAAGGAGTTACTAGAGCTTTATTCCCCTATGGTTACAACACATAAAGGACCAAGCCGAGAAACATCAATATCCGCAAGTAGCATCACAGATACGTCATTTGAAACCAGCGAAGAGACTGAGGAGGCAACCGGATATTCTTCTGATTCTGTGACTCGGCCAAGTGAAGAAACAGAAACCTCATCTTACTCGTCTACTTTAGGAAGTGAAACCAGCACAACAGAAGAACTAGATACTACTGAATACTCTCAGGAATATACAGAATCTGAAAATACGTCTGAGGATCTGTCTGTGTCAACCATTATTGATTCTGGAAGTAGTGGAGAAATTGAAGGAACAAAGCACATAACCGGAATCTTTGAGTCATCTTCTGAAGGAGTAATCACTTCGTCCCAAGTCACAACAGACGAAGGAGACACTTCAGCTAAAACTTCATCTCCATCATTGAAGACTTCTAGTAGTACACTAAAAACTACAAGAAAAAGAGTTTCGCCCTCGGATTATGTACAAAAGAGTACTGTCCTTGTCAAATCAACAGAATCGACAATATCAGCTATAACCGGCGCAACACCATCTAGTTCTGTGAAAGGAATAAGTGAAGAGACAGCCACAACCAGATTTTACACAGGAGTACAAACTGAGAAATCAGCTCATTTAAAACCAACGACCTCAGGATATACTAAAGAAACGAATTATCAGACATCTGAACCTACGACAGTCAATTTCGAATCCACGACTAATCTCTACTACAGCAAAGATCATGGAGCTCTTCCCATTGGAATGAATACTCAAACAAAGTCAGTTCAAACTACACGAACAACACCCAGGCAAGATATCCAAGTCACTGAAACTCACTCAACTATAAGAAAAATTAAACCATACACTTTCCATTCGACCACACCCATTTTAGAGCACGTAGAAATATCAGAGGGAATATCAGAAACATCGGACATATATGAGAGCTCATCGTCAATAGAAACAACTGATGAAACATCAAGTTCCGAAACCATCGAAGGTTCTTCTATAACATCGGAAGATGAAACCACAATAGAAACTAGTTCGGGATATACTCATTCAGTTAGTTCCACTTCAGAAGATACTGGGGAAACGACACTCCCTACTCCATACACCCAAACCCGGAAAGAATCATTATCACCATCTTTATCAACAAGAGCATTTACTTCATCCTTTCAAACAACTCCTTTCCCAAAACAAAAAACGACCGAGAGTATGAGTACAAATTTGTCATCAAAAAAAAGTACTACGAGCACATTTGTAAACACAACACGATCATTATATGTTCCCACAAAGTCTTCAGATATATCAAAAGAAGACACTGAAGAAACGTCATCTTCAGAATATTATAAAACTGAAACATTGGGGGTGCAATATGAACTGCCCAGTACAACTGATTCTACATCAACTACTCGAAAATCGACATCATATTATGACTCAACCAATTCAAGCCGCGTAACCACATTTCCTCCGAACACAAGTACGAAACCGTCAGAAATGTCTATACCTGAAGTACCATATGAGCAAACATCAAAAGAAATATCCATCACTAATACACACATAGAAATTACATCTAATTATGCGGCAAGTACGACCGCACTTCCAGGTAACTTGTTAGCATCTTCGCAAACAGAAAGGGGTGATACAACAGAAACACCTACTATCAAAGTTACCTCATCTTACTTGTCATCAAGAAAAGCCACAGCTTATTCAGATTCGACCACAATGCCAACTTATTCAACAAGCACGAAACACTTAGAAATATCTCCACTGAAAAAAAGTACAACGGTAATTCCATCCACCGAAATGACAGAAGGAACATCTGAAACGGAAATACCAATATCCTCTTCAGAAGACGCTACATCAGATACCACTAGTGATACCATGGCAAGTTCTCAATCTATAGAACTCGTGGACCAATCTTCTGAGACAAGCGAAGAAAGTACTGAATATACATCAGATATTACTATGGAGGCTACTACAGAAACCGCAGCTATTGAATCTTCGGTATTGCCATACTTATCGACTAGAACATTTACGTCTTCCCCACTAACTACTCTTCATCCACAAGGGAAATACACTGAAGACTTGAGACCTCAAGAAACATCACGCGAGGCAAAAATACTTGAAAGCACTACACAACCATCACTAGGTGTCTCGTCTTCGCAAACTTACGATTACTCAACAGACACTTCTGAATCGTCATCATCAGCAATCGCCAAAGAACCAGTGGAAACGTCATCGGTCACTTACGTCAAACCATCTTCAGGAACGTCACCATACACAGTTACCAAGGAATCTACGGAAGGGTCAGCAGTATCTGTTAGCAAAGGACCTTATGAGAGTAGTGAAGAGACGAGTGATACAGAAATGACCTCCGAATCAACGGAAGAGTCCATGGAATCAACACCATACTCTTCTATCTCTGAGACTTCTTCTATCAAAGAAATTTCTATGGCGGCTACTACAGAAACCGAAGTCATCGAATCTTCGGTATTGCCATACTTATCGACTAGAACATTTACGTCTTCCCCACTAACTACTCTTCATCCACAAGGGAAATACACTGAAGACTTGAGACCTCAAGAAACATCACGCGAGGCAAAAATACTTGAAAGCACTACACAACCATCACTAGGTGTCTCGTCTTCGCAAACTTACGATTACTCAACAGACACTTCTGAATCGTCATCATCAGCAATCGCCAAAGAACCAGTGGAAACGTCATCGGTCACTTACGTCAAACCATCTTCAGGAACGTCACCATACACAGTTACCAAGGAATCTACGGAAGGGTCAGCAGTATCTGTTAGCAAAGGACCTTATGAGAGTAGTGAAGAGACGAGTGATACAGAAATGACCTCCGAATCAACGGAAGAGTCCATGGAATCAACACCATACTCTTCTATCTCTGAGACTTCTTCTATCAAAGAAATTTCTATGGCGGCTACTACAGAAACCGAAGTCATCGAATCTTCGGTATTGCCATACTTATCGACTAGAACATTTACGTCTTCCCCACTAACTACTCTTCATCCACAAGGGAAATACACTGAAGACTTGAGACCTCAAGAAACATCACGCGAGGCAAAAATACTTGAAAGCACTACACAACCATCACTAGGTGTCTCGTCTTCGCAAACTTACGATTACTCAACAGACACTTCTGAATCGTCATCATCAGCAATCGCCAAAGAACCAGTGGAAACGTCATCGGTCACTTACGTCAAACCATCTTCAGGAACGTCACCATACACAGTTACCAAGGAATCTACGGAAGGGTCAGCAGTATCTGTTAGCAAAGGACCTTATGAGAGTAGTGAAGAGACGAGTGATACAGAAATGACCTCCGAATCAACGGAAGAGTCCATGGAATCAACACCATACTCTTCTATCTCTGAGACTTCTTCTATCAAAGAAATTTCTATGGCGGCTACTACAGAAACCGAAGTCATCGAATCTTCGGTATTGCCATACTTATCGACTAGAACATTTACGTCTTCCCCACTAACTACTCTTCATCCACAAGGGAAATACACTGAAGACTTGAGACCTCAAGAAACATCACGCGAGGCAAAAATACTTGAAAGCACTACACAACCATCACTAGGTGTCTCGTCTTCGCAAACTTACGATTACTCAACAGACACTTCTGAATCGTCATCATCAGCAATCGCCAAAGAACCAGTGGAAACGTCATCGGTCACTTACGTCAAACCATCTTCAGGAACGTCACCATACACAGTTACCAAGGAATCTACGGAAGGGTCAGCAGTATCTGTTAGCAAAGGACCTTATGAGAGTAGTGAAGAGACGAGTGATACAGAAATGACCTCCGAATCAACGGAAGAGTCCATGGAATCAACACCATACTCTTCTATCTCTGAGACTTCTTCTATCAAAGAAATTTCTATGGCGGCTACTACAGAAACCGAAGTCATCGAATCTTCGGTATTGCCATACTTATCGACTAGAACATTTACGTCTTCCCCACTAACTACTCTTCATCCACAAGGGAAATACACTGAAGACTTGAGACCTCAAGAAACATCACGCGAGGCAAAAATACTTGAAAGCACTACACAACCATCACTAGGTGTCTCGTCTTCGCAAACTTACGATTACTCAACAGACACTTCTGAATCGTCATCATCAGCAATCGCCAAAGAACCAGTGGAAACGTCATCGGTCACTTACGTCAAACCATCTTCAGGAACGTCACCATACACAGTTACCAAGGAATCTACGGAAGGGTCAGCAGTATCTGTTAGCAAAGGACCTTATGAGAGTAGTGAAGAGACGAGTGATACAGAAATGACCTCCGAATCAACGGAAGAGTCCATGGAATCAACACCATACTCTTCTATCTCTGAGACTTCTTCTATCAAAGAAATTTCTATGGCGGCTACTACAGAAACCGAAGTCACCGAATCTTCGGTATTGCCATACTTATCGACTAGAACATTTACGTCTTCCCCACTAACTACTCTTCATCCACAAGGGAAATACACTGAAGACTTGAGACCTCAAGAAACATCACGCGAGGCAAAAATACTTGAAAGCACTACACAACCATCACTAGGTGTCTCGTCTTCGCAAACTTACGATTACTCAACAGACACTTCTGAATCGTCATCATCAGCAATCGCCAAAGAACCAGTGGAAACGACTAGTGAAGAGACGAGTGGTTCACAAGAATTCTTAGGATCTACAGAAACATCTACGGGAGAACGTACTTCAAGTTATATGGATAGAGGTTCTCTTTCCTCCTCATCGATACAAATTTCAAGTGAGGCACCGAAAACAACCATCGACAAAATTGTTAAAGAAACTTATTCATCAAGATCTTCTCCATTCAGTTTCTCTCCGACTACATCCTCTACATTTACGAAAGATGGAAGAATAACAGAATATGGGACAACAACTATACCTAGCGCAAGTCATTATTCGTCTGAGGGAAAAGTATCGGATAAAACGGTCACAACAAAATTGCAATCTTCAACCGCTCATACGTTACCCATTACTGCTACTGGTTCTTCTGGATATCCGGACTTACCAGTAAAAGAATATACTTCACAATCTGTAACATCACCTGAAAGTTCGGATGAGACTAATGGTGCCGTTAATGATACTACAGGTTTTACTACAGGAGCGTCGGACACTGTTTCTTTTGGACAATTTTCTACAGATTCGAATCCAGAAACCAGCCCTGAGTTTGTGAGTTCAACAGGAGGTAGGGGTACATCGTATCATCCAGGTGGTGGTGTTGCTATTTCTTCGTCAGAGTCAACAGAAGGGTTCCAAGTCACTGGATTAATATCGAGTGAGGTTTCGACGAAACCTGAACCCGTCACGCAACCTTCTTTAAGTTCAAGAGACATCCCACATTGGTACACTACTGCGCACACTATTCATAAAACAGTGTCTAGTTCAGAATCATATTCTGAAAGTCAAGAAACTTTATCAACAAAATCAACTGGAGTAAGTCTACAAGAATACGTCAAACCATCAACAAGCCAAATAATGTATCCATCATTATTAACTTCTAAGACCTTAAATAACTACGGCACGTCGACTACAACGCCGATTCTATCTGTGACAGACATGACAACACATTCATTGGCTGACACTGGATCTGTCAGTATGGAATCAATATACTCTGAATCCTCTTCTACAGAATCTGGTGAAACATTTAGTATGTCCTCTGAGGAGTCTTCAGATTCCTCACCTGAAACAAGCGAAGCCTCAATTTTTACATCTGAATTACCTAATGCAACTGATGCAGCTGTTCAAACGACGATTATTACAACGTCCACATACATCCCAGATGTTGTACCAGTTGAGACGCAATCTGTTCCTCAGAAGTACGTGGGAACAGGTGAAACTACTACATCAAAGCCGGGAAGTGAGGTTACAGCATCGTACGCATCTTCAAGAAAGTTTACAGCTCCCATTTCTTATGAAACCGCAAAATATCCATCGACAAGAACTAAGACTCCAGAAGAAACAACCGACTCAGAAATGATTTCTTCTACGTACACTTCGGTTAAAGATTTATTGGTAACTGGAACGGAAAGCATGTCGACAGAGGAACTTCATACATCGGAATCGACTGCAGAAGAATATTCGCGTTCTCCGACTAGCACAACCCCGTTCCCTGGATATACCAGTACAGCTACTATCAAAAATGTTTCTGATCAAACCACAACTCAGGAACCTGAGAGTGTTATTACCCCATCGTATTCAACATCTAGGAAAGCTACATTTGGAAGTCAACATACTCCGACAAAATATCCGAAGAAAGCTTCTAAAGGAACATCTACAGAAAGAATAATTGAGACAACGACAATTCCATCGGAGACAACAGTAAGTACACCTAGATCTGGAACGAACGCTGTTTCTGGAATAAAAGAAGTAGATGATACAAGCAGCACATATGTATCATCAGAAGATCTCAATATATCGGAATCAACTGAAGAACTTAACCTAAGTATTCAACACACTGATACTGAGTTTGCATCTTCTGTATCAATAGAAGAACATAGTTCGGAATCATTGACCTCAGAAGAAACAGATGCAACGACAAAAAGTAAAGAAGAAATGCAACCATTTAAATCTTCTATATCACCATTTTTATCGACAAGAACATATTCAGCGCCATCGTTTACTACTTCTTCCCTGGATGAATACACAGATCATTCAAAAATAGTGAGCTCCCAAATTACACCTCGAACAACCACTACAAAACCATATTATATAACGGGTACAGAATCGACAACACAAATGATTTGGAGTGGAGTGAGAACCACCGCATCAGGTACATCATACGGAAGCAAAACTCCTGGAACGGTGATCACTAAACCTGGTGCGGAGGGCATCGATCATGATGTTTCTCCGAACACCTCTCCTAGAGAATCAGAAACAACACCTACCGTTTCGTCTACTCCCGGCGATTACTGGGAATGGAGCACTCAAGTGGACTCCGATATATCTGATGAAACTGACACACCATACTCATCTATTCCAGAAACTGCTTCTTCACTGGGAGCAACGATACATTATCTTGAGACAAGTATAAATTCAATTTCAGGTGTGACCTCAACTGACGGTTACAGAGAGAGTTCTGAGCAAGAATCTTCAACGATGTCTTCCTCGAAAAAGTCGACTTTTAAAGCTACAACGACAACTGGTCCTCCTTCAGTCTGCCAACAGTGTGCAGACGATGACCTTATGGCCATTATTAACTGGGAAAAAATGTTAGAGGTACGTACTCTTTATTTCCATGGTATATTATTCAATCCTGAAAATCCTTCTGTTGTTGTGGTTCTATGTTTATCTTTTGTACGTTTATCTTCTTTTATGCGTCTCGCATATCTGTTGTCTTATACGTGTTCCCCTTTTTCTCTTTCTCCTTCCGAAGAATGTATCGAAGATCTCCCAGTTATGTGGCACATTCCCTGAATTTCTTATCTTTGTCCTTTGTGGTTATGAAATTATTCTTGTTTTCCGAGTCTATAATCCATTCTCACTTTATGAATTTAAAATAACTTGATCTTTCTGCACCAGACAGATCGCAGTCCTACAATACATGTTGTGTGTCCTCAGTCATGTCTCCGCATATACAGTCACTATTCTCTTCATCAATCTTTCTTTACGAAAATTCCCATATCCCGTTAAAATTTCCTTCACATATCTATTCAAGCTAAACCAAAGTCTATTTTTATTTGCAAACCTGATCTCCGGATTATACTGATATGTTAATCTTCTTTTATTGAATTATCCAATAAATCACATGTTTGTAAATAATGTACTGTGCATGAATGTGAGGTCACATTTGATAGTCTACCAGTTTTTGTGATATGAGTCGTAATGGCCATGAACCTGCCGACTGATTAACCATTTATCCACAAATAGTAAAACTCGCTCTCTGAGACCAACCGCTAGATTCAACGTGGGCTAAGTCCAAATCTTGCGAGCTATAAAAGAAAAGGAAAGTAGTGTATCAGAAATGTAGGTTAACAAATATGGAACAAATATTGACGTTTTTAATGTTTCAATTTCAATAGAATTATTTATTTGCCAAAATTTTAAATATTTACAATATGTAGCGAGGTTTTTGCCTTCATTCCTTTCAATGCCCCTTAAGTAGAGTCGTGAGCTGACCATTCAATATCCTGGAACTCAATGAATGGATTAGCTGCAATTATATTCTTAAACTTGTCAAATCTATGCTTTCTAACTTTGAAAAATTTTAATATTATTTATTGGTAATTTGTTTCTGTAGTACTTCTTTAGGTAGCATAATTTTATGTTATTTAATATAGTTCTATAATGTCTTTAAAATCTCAACCATGATTCATTGAATAACTTTGGGACCCCGGGAAACCATGTAGACAATAGATCGATAAAAACCTGTTTACAAAAGATACCCAATAAAAATCAAGATGAACGTCAATTATATATTTGAAAGTGTGTATGTGAGTGTAATATGTAAAAAGTATATAATAAAAACGAATCTTATATGAAAAAAGGTCTAAACAAGAAATGCTTTCTTAGGCCCTGGATGGTGAAGCTCCTCCCTCAGCTGTGGTTACGTTGACTAAGTATATGTCGTCACCAGGAGCTCTTCAGAAGCGAGGCAGCATGTCACTTCGTAAACCAGAATGCCGCAATGTAGCAGAGGGAAAAGTGGTGTGGTTGAAGCTTCCTACGGGCCAAACATGTGAATCGGGACGGGGTGAACGCGTTGAGCAGGTGAGTCAAAATACTACACTATATTTGCTCTTCTATATTCAAAACAATTTAGGCCAACATTCGACTTCTCCATAGCTCTATGTAAGTATTAAATGCGTCTCACGAACTCTGAGTTTCTTAGTGATGACTGGCGCTACTGCCTTCCAACCCTAATTAGACCCCTTCCCCCACTCCCCCCACGTAGCATCCAACCCCGTAACTCGGATCGGCCAACCTAACACGAGCTACGAGCGAGGATCCGCGACACCGGTTTTCGTTCGGGAAGAAGCGGATTTTTTGTACAGTCTCTCTGGGCTCTTACCTAGGGACGGAGAAATAATTTGAAAAAATAAATTTCAAATTCAGTGTTATTTTAATAATTAAGATTTATAAACTATATATTCTGATTAATCTATAGCATCTTGATAATAATACATACTTGTGAAATAACTTTTATGCAATTGATTAATACAAATTTATAGGTATCTTCTTAATATTATAACTTGTAGCTAACTATTTACATTCTTAACTTAGGAGTGTTCTGAAATGTTAAATCCACCTCTGACTTAGGACCCTTGATCAGAATTGTTGGGAGAGTAAATTTGCTCCTGCTTGCTTCCGGAGAGTATATTAGTTTCTCGTCCTTCACGTGGTCGTATGCAGTTTGTAACATCATTTGACGATAAATTTATTATTATTATTATTATTATTATTATTATAGCTAAGATTGGGCTTGTGAGAACTTTGTTCTTCTTCCAATATAAATCATCCCTCTCCCCCACCAAAAGAAAAGAAATAACATGAAATTTTGCTTCTTTCTTTCTCACGTTTTGTTGCGCACTTTTCAACTTGTAGTAGAAGAACCCAGCACTCGAGTGTCGAGACTTATTATTCTAAATCTAGAAATCTTTTTTAATCAACATAATTTTTCGAAATCAATAAAACAAATTTTTAAAAATTAAACACTTTTATTAAAGTGGAAATACATTTGCAAAAATTACAACTTTTATTGTATAATAATACGTATTATATTTCTTGTTCCCTTACATTTTCAATTTATTATATGCAATCGTCTCGCACGTCCCCCCAGACTTCGCTCTAGCAAGTTATCTAGTAGGAAAAAAACTTTAGACTTCCAATAATGATTTCCAGGAACAACGACAATTCGAATTTATCGTAAAGTTGAAAACCAATTTGTTTTTTTGCTTTTTTATTGTAGTATTTGACCCTGGGAAAGGTCGCGTGCTATTGAAGCTTATCTACATGGATCGATAGCTGGTAGGCTACTGTTAGAAGGTGGACCGCTTAGCAGGGTTTACTGACAACTTGGCCCACGTGGAGTGGTTAGTAGGAGTTGAAAGTAGAAGAGTTATTTTTTCTGGGAGGAGGTGGGTAGGGAAAGGAGAGTTCGTTTTTCAGTAGTCACAGTTATATGAACTGGGAAATTCATGTGAAGAGCTACAAATTTTTTCTGGCCGCACCGGGAATTGAACCCGGGACGACTTAGTGATGAGCTAGAAAGCTACCAGCTGCACCATGGAGGGGGCCTAAAATCAATTGAATGACAAGTAAGACATAGTTAAAATGCAAGATTACGATTCCTTTACAGTTAAATAATATTCTTTGTTATGATTCCTCAGTTTTCAAAAGTGATAAAAGGGGAACTCTGTTTCTGTTCATTACATTCGCACATTCCGTCTCTGTATGATTTTTAAAAGCCATTTTACATTTGGTCATCTTGCATCCAACGTATTCATTGCAAGATTTCTCGTTGCCTATTACATTTCTCGCTTGTCTTAGTGCCCTTCGGCAGCATCTTTTGGTTATTGCGTGATTGTCAGATGAGTCATTACGGAAACCAGATATTTCTTTCAGAATGGTATTTCGGTAGATAACTAGGCGTTAGTGTTTACGACCGATTACCTCTATCGTGTTTTCTTCTGGTTGTTCCCAGGGAAGCAAGTACGAAGGAATGGATGAATGAGCGAATGGGAAATAAGGACTAGCACCCGTAAATCGCTGAAATACAAAAGCAAGTGTGTGGGTGATTCTTTGAGAGAAAGACACATGTGAGTGTGTTGTTGCAGGTGGATATCGATGAACTGCTGCAAGCCGCACCTGGCTTGTCGGAAACCTCCGAGGAGCGCTTGCAAGTACGTGAATTCCTTCGCGGGCGCCGGGCAGCGGAGTTGGTGCAGGCAGCGTATCTCCCGCCAGCGGTGGACGGCAGTCGAGCTGAGCTCCTGACGTCGTTGATGAAATTGTTTGAGAAGGCTGATGTACCGAAAGGTGTGGCAAGCGCTGCCACATCTATACTGAATTATGTAGAGTCCAGCAAAGGACCTGGAGCGGAACCCGTGCGTGTCGTCTTAGGTTGTCACGTACCACAGACTCCACCCCCAGGTGAGGAAGCGTTTGTCGAACCGGTCGATGTAGTTTCCTGGACTGAAAATAGGCCTATCCGGAATGAGGTGCGCATGTAGGAGAGATAAGGACGAAGTGTGGGGGTAATGCCTCTCACCTTCATACCCCCAGGTGTATCGTCAAGTGATCGCTATCTGGTGAGGGGGAACGATTTTGACTCCCGTAAATTTTTAAATGTTTGTGTACGTATGTGAATATACACACGCATGGGCATCATGCATATTGTTAATTTCTTTCTCGTTGTTTCTTTGTTCAGTAATATTCTAACCATTTTATACCTTGTGTGTGTATTTTATACATATTTGGGCGATGATTTGTTATTTAATTCCTTATCATTGTGGTACGTATTTGTCTTCTTTTCTATTTGCCACCCAGCATTACTCACTTACAGATTAATAAATTATTATTATTATTATTATTAAATTACAATGAAGCGGGGTGCCAGATGATGTAGTGGAGAGTAAATATCGCCTAGTCATAATTTCTCATTAAAGTTAACCAAAGTATATGTCAAACTCTCTTTATGAAGAAAATACGATCATGCACTCAATGTATTCATTATGAGCAGATCCTATTATGATAATATAGGAAAGATCCATTGAAATCACGGGGATTTTCACAGAATTCTTAAACTCGAATAAATTCTCTGTAGGACGCATTTCCCCTACTCCGCTGGGGTGAATTTCCCATAGTTTTGCCAATTTATTCTGTTCTATACGTACTTACATCTGTCTCTTATANGTGGAACAACTAAACTAAACACCTCGTAGAAATTTCATATATATATTTGACTTCTTCATAGTAATACGTAGCATAAAATCTCAAACTATCTTCGAGAGTTTTTATCCTAAAAAAATACAAAAGGATACACTTTTTATTTTCTAGTCGGTAGATGATAAAATTGATAATACAATAGGTGGTTGAAATAACAGAACTTAATTAATGATCTCAAGTTTTTCTTCGGATTAGGTTTAAGATAACAAATACATAATGAAGGAACACTTATTTATTGCAGAGTAAAAATGCTATTGGTTTCTAATAATACATTACTTCTTGTTTGTCATACTTTTATATCGACAAAGCAGAAACTCTCATCAAAGCAAATTTTTAACCACTTTCTGACGTAACAACAGTGTTTACTGAGTCCTATCTCAATTCATTTTCGTTTTTTTAGAACACAGAACCCGAGACTTATGTACGTATAAACATATATTATTACGTATAAAAATCAGAATACATTCTTAGTATTATTAGTGCGAAATATGTTACAGCTAAATACACGATACAGTCAAAGAAAATCGTTTTTGTGGAGAACTAAAGAAATGTTTATTTTTTAATATAATTGTTCTAAATGAATTTTACATTTTCTAGTTACGTAACAATGCCAGTGCTACAGGTCTCACAGTTAGAAACTAGAGTTTAATTGTCTTTTATAGAAGTTTAGTTTCGGTTGTTTATTACCCGTATCCCCATGCCAGATAATTCTATTACTCTACAGATACTACCGGCTTTAAATCCAAATAATAAAGATTTTGTACATGAAAATTTTTAACTAATTAGGAATAGCTGATAAGATAATTCTAAAAGAATTAAATGTAAAAGACTTGAAAATTAAAAATTAATTTAATATTGAAGAAAATCTAGTAAGTAAAGAAAGCGGTCAAATCTTTTTATCCATACTAATATATAAATGCGAGAGTGTGCTACCTGTCTGTTTGCTACCTGATCACGACTAAACCACTGAACCGATCGTGATGAAATTTGACTAAGAGATAGATTAGATGTCCAGTATGGCTAACTTTTATTTTTTTTAAATTGTGAAGAAAATGATTTTGACGAAAAATGTCTATGAAATCGGGAAAAAGAGAGGTATATTTGAGTAGCTATTTCTTGCCAGAGCCGAGCCAGATAAGGGCTATTTATAGATTTTTGACCGGATATTGCGGCTTTGACATGATTAGTGATTTGGAGGGAAATACCAGAGCGGAGCCATGGGTTTTTCCCATGAGGTGAGCCCACCCCCATCAAAATCACCTATGCCGAAGCGAAGCCACTTGGAAAAACCCAGGTGGTGAGAGCACTCCTTCCCCCAAATTCACCTATGCCGAAACGAAGCGGATTTTGCTACCTGCTAAGAACTTATCGCGGAGCATCCGGTCGGAACGTCGTCACTCGACGGAAACCATAGAGAAACATATGTTCCAACAAATACTTTCTTTTTTACAATTTTTTCTTTCCTTTAATATAATACTATTTTTACCGGTTCACGGATACTTCCTTTATGGAAGTGAAATTACCATGATGTCTAACTTGTTTGCATCAGAAAACGAAGTTCATGTTTGCTGCAACATTTGAAGACGTGAACAATGGCAGAGAACGAAAAAGCATCGCAGCTTAATGTTTTCGACTCTCTCTCTGTGTAATTGGAAAGTAAAAAACATTTTGAAGAGTAACATAATACAATTACATATGAATAAAATAATGAATATCTCGATGCTGAGACGATTGAATTCCCAATTATTGTGTTTCACATTTTCATACGTGATGTGAAAGTCACTATTCGAAACATTTTTTCATCTTTTACTTATTTTTATTTCTTCGGTTTACCATCAGTAACATTGTATCAAATGAAAAAAAGAATTCTTTGAAAAGTTCAAGGTCCCGAGTTTAAATCGTCACTCACACAATTTTTTTTTTCAAATTCAATAGAATTGGACATTCAATAGAAGAGCAAAAACAAAAAACATGAATAAAATAGTATTAAAAACATCGAATCATTAATACTATTCGAATTGAAACTTCAATTGAAAAATAAAATTGGCATTTTATTGAATCCATTCAATTGAGAAAAAAATCAAAAGTATTACTATTATTAAATAATTATTAGAATAGACTTTCAATCCAATACACTAGAAATAAAATAAATCAATAATGAATATTGGATTTCAATGCATCATTGTTCTCTTTCAGAAACACATACACTCAAATTTAGTTCCAAAGCCGATCGCTAGAATGGGTGGCATGCGACACTCAGCGGCCATTCGAAAACGTCATCTAAAATGTGTGTATGTATGCGTGCGTTTGTGTGTGCCGTCTCCATCGTTACAGCGAGCGGGGCAAGCCCGGAATTGGGAGACCAAGCTCCCGGATATGGGGCAGGAGGAAAGCGATAACTTCTTTTCGCCAACCACACTCCCAAGAACATACAATCTTTCGACGCCTCCTTCTTTCAAAACGCCCACTCAAATCCTTTTTCACAAAATGGAGTATGCTTTCGTCTCTACAAATTCATATATTTTCAAAGCTACACAAGACACTAACATTAGCATTTCAATAGATTTCATCATATTATAACATATGTTTGAATTATTATTATTAGAATTGGATTTCATTGAACATTCAATTGGAAAATAAACAAATGGCATTCAATTCGACAATTCACAATAATTATAAATATTAAAAAAAATATTATTATAATTTCAAATTGGATTTCATTCCCATTCAATTGAAAAAAAATAAACAAAAAATTATTACGATAACAATTAACATTCGAATTGGCTTTTAATCCCCTTCAATACTAATCATTACAATTGACAATAAAGCACATTATTATAAACATAGGTGTTGGTCACCAAAAACAATTCAACACGTGATCGTATGTATCGCATGCAATGCCACGCATATGGCATTCGATTCGACGAAGAAACGTCATAGTACGTCATTGCAAAAAAGATTATGACATACTACGTCATTGAAATACAATTTAAAAAAATAGTCATATAAATATCCCACTAAGAATCGCCATCATTTCACTCTACGCAAGGCTTTCGTCCCAGACACACTCAGTATGGCATCCATTTCATTTACCGTGTTTTCGTCGTAAACAACCATACGCTTCGATTACGCCATTTTTATCTCTCTTCCTTTTTTTCGATACCACTCACTCCCAAAGGCTATGATTACGCCATTCTTGCACCTGATTGCGTGTGACGTGACCACCTCCTCCTCCTTCCCTTCGCCAAACCTTTTCTTCTTTCAAACTACCACTGTACACCCACTCTTCCAATACGCTATTGCTTCATTATTGCACCTGATTGATTCTTTTCCTTTCCTTCTTTCACTCGCGACGATTCAAAACAACCCACCCCCACCTCCTGGGAAAGTGGCTTCGTTTCTACATATTCGTTTCTCACATTTCGTGAAAATAAGGTCATTTAATTCAATAGTTACATTCGAGTTCCAGGGACGTAATTACAATATGAAATTAAATTTTGTATTAAATTTGTATTATTATTATTAATTTGTAAAATTAGAATGCTGTAAAAACCAGTAAGTAAAAATGTTTTGATCTTACCATATAGAAAGTTATAATTTTTCCTGTGTACAAGAAAATTTGTTGTAAGAAAAATTCCGGGCATTCCGGCTAGTGTTATTATTTAGAAGTATGTAACTAATTATAAAAAATGTTATGAATGAAAATAGACACAAAAATTTTTTCGATGAGGGAAAATTTAAAATCGTAACTTTTTGTATAATATCTTGTTTTCAGGTATGGTTCGGGACAACGCTCTGTTGTCAGCTCTACCTTCATCAAATCTGCAAATGGCATGTCCTCCAGAAGCACCGAAAGGATCCTTCGACCTAAGCAATGTTGTGGCTACGTGGCTGTGGGTACGAAAGACACCGGGTCTCATGATCCTAGGCCCACCTGCCGCCCCCGCTGGCATCTCTTCAGCCTTCAAAGGACGTCCACAATTGATGAATGCTCTACTCAACGAAGTGGCATGCTCAGGTGCCGTGCCTGGATCAGTCGCTGCCGCCGCTCGCTTGTTACTTCCACACGTGCGGATGGAAGCCACCGCTAGCGGCATGGTGGTCTCGTGTGCTGTCAACATTCCGGGCTACGATGATTTGGGTGTTGGTGCATTGTCACTTGCGGGAGCTTTCGTGTCTCCTACCGTCCTCGTGGATAAAGCTGCCACTTCCACCTCCACTACCTTCAAGGCGAGTCATGAAATGGGCCGTTCGTGGGAAACGATCGAAGGACAGAAAAAGTCAACGCCATATACACCATCACATCCTCATAGTTCTACCCAACCCCCCACCAGCAAACACACATCCGAAGAGATTTCTACAGAAACTGTTGGGTCTTCAGAAGAATCCGTCTCAGANCACATCCGAAGAGATTTCTACAGAAACTGTTGGGTCTTCAGAAGAATCCGTCTCAGAGTCGGAATGTTCTGATGGCAGTTGCATCCAAACAAGTCACGAAACAACTGAAGGAAGCACTTCCACTACAACGGGTGTTACGGAGATTACGACAATAATTACAACTATTGTGACTCCGGGTGAGGGAGAAGAGTTTGGTGAGAAACCTTATAGCTTTGCTCAGGGACCGTCAAGAAAACCTGACCCATATTCAACATATAGTCAACCTAAAACGCCAGGGTTCCAAGAAAACTCCGGTGCGAAGTATACCACAACGCATAAATCATTAATTGATTCAATGATTCCTACAACGTTGCGTTCTACAAAGATTCCCATATCAACACTTCCGACTCCAGTCGACTTGTTTCCAGAGAAAACATCGATATATTCGACCAGTTCTCCAAAATCCACAAACGATTACAGGCCAGAAGAAACCGAAAATTATTCAAGACCACCGTCAGAAACATACAAGACGACAGATGATGTGGAATCAGGCGGCTTGGTTTTGGGAGAGGTTGTTGAACCTTCTGATCAATCTATCGATTCGCCAAGCGCAACTCAAGAGTCATCGAGTGGATCGTCATTTTCTTCTGAAAGTGAATGTGATGAAGAGTGTGAGGACACCTATTCAGTAGACTTGACGCTTACATCTTCAGAGTTATCAGCAAGCTCAGAGACGGCGGAGGTATCCGAAAATGATAAAATTATTGGACAGACAGTTATGAACCCGAAAGTTAAAAAGGGAACAACACCACTCACTGGAAGTCCACTTTCTTATGGTTCTGCAACCAGTACATATGGCAAAACAATGACTGGTATAGAAGAACAACAGCAATCACCAACTGATTTTCCAATAAAAACCCACAAACCTGATGTATTTACATCACTCCCATCGTCAGAAACAGATATTCAGCTTGTTACTCCTTTCTTCGTATCCACTCGCCAAGGAGGTGACTCCACCACACCATCAAGTATCGATCTGACTGGTGAACCTTCCGCCATTGTTCCAGAACCAGAATGTGGAACAGGGATCACCACCAAGCGACGAGGGCGAACGTATGCATTGCACATTCCAACGCTCATGACCGCAGTGAAAGATACAGTATCTCAGCAACACAAGAAGAAACTAGAAGAATGGCTACGTTCTCCTCAAGCTGAAGCTGCTACGCGTGGCCTGGATTTGGATCAAAAGACCCGCGGCGAAATGTTGTCATCTATCATCAACCACCTTCTATCCAAGAAGGCAGTTTCTGAGGATCTTGCAGACCGTATGCGAACCATTCTGTCACAAATCCAAAAAGATGGGCCCGGAAATAAACCTGTTGTATTCGAAATTACTTGCGAGGAAGGTCAACCAGTAAAGAATGTCAAACAAGTAACAGCTCTTCCTATGAAAGGAACAAAGCCTTATGAAGAACCATGCATCAAGAAAGATACGCAGACAGGGGATACTAAAGAAGTTCCATGTTCGGATCACTACTACACTACAGAAGAACCTCCACACGAATCTCCAGTTATCACCGTTCCTATTCCCTGTCACAACCCTAACACCGTTGAGGTATACACTGTGCAAACGGAAAGTCTTCGGTCTGCGTTTGTCTCGTCAGCCGATCCTAATCAAGTGGATGAAATCATAGCTCTGATTGACCAGGACGCAGTCAAATTTGCGTTGGCAGAGTTGGACTGGGGAGAGTACAAATCTAAAGGCGAAGTGCTGAAGGCGGTTTTGGAGGAAATTGCAAGTAGTGACAAGCAGGTAAGATTTAATTTTCAATTCAACATTACTACTTACCGTCGGTGGAGCTGCTGGGCCTTATAATCTTTGTACAAACGGAGTATGCATAATGTAGTATAATTTTCGTTTAAACAATATTTATGGAGGAAAAAAATAAACAGTATTCTATAAATTTCTTGTGATTCTGTTTCCACATAATATCCACTTTATTGGCGTGATTTTCAAGTTAGAGGAGGGCACCACAAATTTTAACTAAGGAAATTTTTCTCGTACCAAAATCCTTAAACTTCACATTGTTCCAATGTGCATCCCTGTTCGAAACTCAAGGAAAAAGACAATGGATCGTAACTAAAGAATTTACTTTAATCCCTTAAAAACGAATAATTTCTTTAAACATAGTTAAAATAGCTTAGTGATAGCTTCCATAGTCGAAACTTAAGTTGAGTGCGAGGACAGGGTTTTGCTGCTTCGCTCAGCAGAAATAGGAGAGACTTTTAGAATAGATTTTCCCGACCCACTAGACCAATACCTTCGCGGCCACTCAACTCTCTTCCTCAATTTCTTCACCCATATCATGTGGTTAGGAGGAGAAACAGGTCTCGTGATCTGAACCACACCATATGATAAAATGAATCAATATATACACAATACGATAAAATTTGCCTTGGAAACTCATAAAATGGGGTTTATTTATTTGGAAACGCGTGAATGAAAGGTATCGCAAGTGCGGAGGGGAAAATTCAGGAAAGATGATTTGCAATTATTTTTTCAGAACGTGGGCAACTCTGAAAGCGTGAAGTCCACAACAGCTGCAGCGGCGGCGAAAGCGCGTGCAGCGTTGGCGTTGGTACGCGTCGATGGACCAGCAGCTCAGCCAGCATCCTTTGGCTTCAGCTGCGCGTTCGGCAGTGGTTCTGCGACACGCGGTGTGATTGGCGACAATAACCGTTACGAAGTCTTGGGTCCACCTTCTGGCGTAAATTGCGAAGCGGGTGCCACGCCATCCGCCAACATAGCAGACGCCTTCTCAGCGTTAGACGATTCCGTGCCCGAGGATGCCCTCAAGGTTCGATGATTCCTTCTATACTTGTTATGAAATACGATAACTTGAAAATAGATGAGATGTACAGAGCCAACTGGCCAAATTACGTCAGATTCTACCAGGTTGTTGACTGAATTAATTGACACAATTAATTGACTCAGTAATAATAAATTTTTAACCTTCGGTCAAAGAAGTCTCAAGACTTACCAAATATACATCAAATAAAATTATGAACGTACCCATGACGAATTGAGGACCCAAAACCAATATTTATACTTAAAATGTTTGTCCATGAATGATTCAGGTCATTCTCCTTATCACGTCATTCGTGTTTATTAAAAAAGGGAAACATGATAATTCGTAAACACATTATCACTATTATGATAAAGTTCACATTTCTCTGTTACTTAGATTTTCTTTTCATTTAATACAGAATATTGTGCTAAAAATGTTATCACTGAAGGAGAAGTGTCTCTAGTGCGAATGTCTCCGTTTCTCGGATTCGAGGCATTGTATATACAATCTAATCAGATTGCACAATTCTGAGAGCTCTACTGACAGATGTTGGCGAGATCTTAAGACCCAATATTGATGATAATAATAATAATAATAACAGCAATAATAATATGGGGTACACGCTCAAACGTGATGTACAAACTTCACAAAGAAGAAAAAGTTCTAAGCCACTTAAAATACATGGATGATTTGAAGCTGAACGCAAATGCTTACTGAGATGCTATCCCTGGTCAGCACGTTCAGTGAAATCATTTATATGGAATTCGGTCTCTAGAATGTGCCAAAATTAATATCATCAGAGGCGAAATATTACAGGAAGAGAATATAAGTCGCGACGCAAATGCCATTCTGGATTTAGAACCAGAAAAGAAATACAAGTACTTATGGATAGAAGAGAATGTCACAATTTCAAATACTAAAATGAAAGGGAGGATTCTGAAAGAGTATTTTCGTCCCTGATGTTAATCCTTCAAACTGAGCTTACATATAAAGCAAAGGCTATCAACACTCTGTCAGTCTCTGTTGGTCCTGGTTGTATAATGTTTTAGGTTTGTTGGAATGGTCTGCACAAGAGATGAAAAATCTGGTGTCTGCCCCATTCAGTTTTCCAATTATAACTCTAGCAAAAGAACCTTTCTGAAATTGGTTGTATCGAACTGGGGCCATTCATTCTTTTATTCTGCCAACTCGTGATAAAAAGCCAACATTACAATAAAAATATAATATTTATACATAAGAAACATACACATATTAAAATTATCACCACGACGACAAATTAAACAGTTCAATCAGTTCAATGTTATGTATCTGGAAACTTCACCCACTGTTTATTGCCTACACATCTGCATATAGAAAAAGAGTTACCGTGGTTTACTATCTTCTTCCTTGAACTCTTTGTAATTGGCTTATCTGAATAAATCTCTTCCAATTTAATCCTTTTTTTCTTTTGCATAAAAGGTTTTCGCTTCATCTCGAAAACGGTGCAACGTACAGATATGCTATTAGTAATCTGTATGCAGAATTTCCTGCACAATAAGTGTTTATATTCATATTTTCAAAATTTTGAATTTTAAGAAACCAGAGGCGGGGCACAGAGTGTAAATGAAGTCGAAATGAGCTATCCAGAATTTGGCCTCATTTTCCAGATATTCAAAGTCAAATTCAATTTTGGTTTCGATGCTTTAATTTGTTCGTGAGTTATCGGGGGAATAAAAGGTAGGCTGAAAGATTGTGAAGTGCAAGAAATTGTATTAAGAGATACGGTTTATACGCAGTTTATAAGAAACAACCAAGATCTCCGCCTCTGTTCCTTAGAATTCTTGTTGCAACCTGAAGGAGAGTAGCATATCGAACTCTTTACATCGTTATCCGAGAATGAAAAATTATTATTATTAATAATAATAATAACAACAACAATCTAATCGAAGTTTGGAATATATTCGTTTCTTTAACAAAAGGCAACATGTTATGATTTCTATTGGTTAATACTGGATGTTTCCTCAAAATTCACTGTTCTCACAATATAAGTGAATCGTTAACTAAAGTTCAATGGTTGTATTTACAACTTTCTTAAAAAATACCATTCTTCTCACTCACATCATGAATATAGTTGGATATACCGAAATATTAAATCTTGAAGACGTATTTAGCCATCCTGGTTGGTCAGTTGATTCGTTGTAGTTGGAATTCGAGTGTTTGGAATTCGTCTGTTCAGACGTAATGTTCTAGCCGCGGAAGGGAAAGGGAAACCCCCTCATTTGAGAACTTGTCTTCTCGTACAGCCCATGACCTCACGGGTATTTTCAGTCCATTATATTCAGTATCTAATGCGAGAGTTGAAATATTATTCTCTCCTTCAAATCTCATAAAACCTTTAGTTCGGACAAAAATGGACGAAGTAAAATTGATTGATTTCTCGTTATAAGAAAATTTTCAATAAGCCGTCAATATTCCACGAAAAGAAACAATCGGTCGATTATCGAAAATGGGCTACAAAAGGATTGTTTTTAAGGGTAAAAACGTATAAGAACAATGACCAAAACAAATCAAAAGGAAAATGAATTATTTTTAATGATTCACAGTATTAAAAACAGAATCTTCAAATGTTAAGTTCGTTTAACTTAAATAGTCGTATTGTGAGTTCAGGTGAATTTAGGTCTCACTCCGTTTAAATCTTTCTTGATTTTTTTTTGTGAGGCTTTACGGCTCGTCGACATCGAGGTCATTAGAGCTCTAAAAACTTGTACAGGTAGGGAAAATGTAGTTACGCACTAGGGAGAGCCAACATGACTCTCCCCGCGTGAGGGACTCGCCGAATGACTCAACCATTCCCACTAAAAAACCCTCCTGAATTACAACTCAAAACTCAAATATCAACATATCTAAAAAACATTACATATATCATTAAAAAAAGGAAGAAAGAGGAAAATTAAAGATACCCTAGAGTTGGGATCGAAAAGAACCAGAGGTGACCAAGGAAGGTCAGGAAAGAGAAAGTAAGGAGCCTCGCACAAGTAAGTGGAAGTAATGCCAGATTCAGCTCGGGGCCCCGTTTTCGCCAAACACGTACTTATTGACTCGTCTTTCTTGACTCCACTAGTAGTTTTTGAAAACATTTGTTTAAATAAAATATTGAATTGCTTTCTCCTGCAGTCTGTCATGATAGAAAGAACATTTGGATGCATTTTCATGAACATTTAGATGCGTCATCTTGGGAATTTTTCTAATTGGAAAGCCTCGAGGTTAATACCACATTTTTTTGTAGAAATTGAAATTTCAACTCTGAGAAGACCGACTGAAATTGAATGAGATAGTTCATTCGAACTGAAATATGAATTTCTTTATCATAATCCAAGTGAGAGTTGAACAACACCTTTTACTGTTTGGTTCATTCTGAGGCTTTTGTTTCCTCGAATTCTTATCCAGACGCGACCTCTCGACAGTTCTAATCGTGAAGATAAGAATTCTATTCCATGTGGTTCAAATATGTCTGGAGATATAAAACCAGTTACAATGGGAAATGTTTCATTACAGTTAGTAGTACTAAGATAAGAATGAATATCTGAATTGCTCGAATTAAACAGCTAGGAACAGAAAGTATTTTATTCAACATTGCGATTCCAAAGTTTGTCAAGACGATAATACTCGCATCAATTATTTATGACGGCAGAAACATAACCTATTTATAAGAGATATGGTCAGTTATGATTATAGAAATCTAGAAATTAGGCATGCATAGGGTTATCGAAAATACGTATTCCATTTCTTGGAAACGGTTTAGAGGTAATGAGTTATATGGGCTTGGTAATATTGTTTAGAGATTAATGGAATTTATGCGTTTTGTATATATGAATGCTCATGATGTGGCCCATCAAAGAAGGTTATCTTCACATGAAATTTTATTATTTGAATGAATAAATGAGTTCACGCACGACGCAAGAAAGACGACACACTTTTAAGTAAAACTTAACTGAAGTCAAACTTAAACCAAACATTTAAGAGGGGAATTTCATGACCAAAGCGTGCCTCCAATTATTTTAAGAAATGTTGAAAGAATCTTTTCCATCGATTTGAATACAAATAACTCTGATATTTTCCCTAATTTGTTGAAAAGCTCCAATTTTATCAGAAGCTTACATCCAATCTTACAGCCTGCCCACAAATATTATGTTCAATATACAGTAGTAACAAAAACAAAAGTAATGCAACATGAAACACATAATCATTGTAATTAAATACTATGGAATAAATGTAGTATTGTGTTATATTGTTACAGTTAAACTCTTATACTCATGTTTGCTGGTACACAGCTCGTATTTCTCATAATACAGTATTCATGAATGCTGCAAAAGAAAAATTTTTGCTACCAATGACAAAATAAGCATTCTACATCTTCCGTGGAGCATTGATTTATAGTATACGGAAAAATTCATGTTTCTTAACTCATTTATAAATTCCTACTACCTACATTAAACATATACATCGACATACATCCATTTCTACACACATCAAATAATACATTTCTATTCTCTACTATAAAACTAATAATGATCATATGTGGTATCTTTTCAATTAGATCAATGTAATGCTCTTTCAATTTTTTTTTGTAGTTCAGAAGAAAATTTGTTAAGAGTTTGAAACATTGTTTATACGTTATCAATATCGTATTATGGGGCTTTAACGCTCGCCAACATCTAAATCATCGGAGTCCTTTCAATGAAATACTTCTTATGCGACACACTAATTTCACTTTCTGTTCGTAAATTTATTTTTTTAGTGTTGTAGTGTCTGCCAAAATGATGACTATTGGGCGTGGCATATACAAATTTTGGGTCTATCCGTGGATTTGGAGCGCTGGTTGAAAATCAAATGTGACACTTAGAACATTGTCTGTATTTAAATTATTTGACTCTACGTTTTCAACAGAACACCTTAAATCAGTTAAAATTTAATTTTATAAAGCAGCATTATTTTCAACATCAAGCAAGTAACCTATGATGATTTTTCTAAAATCAGTTTTGGCGTTATGTTTTTGACACAAATTTTCTCATTTACAGACCTGAATTGTAAAAACGATTTTTCCGGTATCAGGGAAACCTCTAATTGGTTATTTCCGACAAAATATTGCGACTGAACTTTTTCACTAATACAGTACGTTATACTATATACTCGATGAAACGCTGATAGCATTTCTTAATCGATGCGGGGTTCGTATTAAAACTCTTCTCGCGTTCAAAGAATGACAGTATTTGTTTAATGATGAAAATAAAAACTTGGATTTGGCTGCTCTAGTAGGAAATGTGTTGAAACGATCTATCACATCTTACTACGTAAAAACATTTATAGGTACGTGTAGGGCGTGGTGAAATTCATACTACCATCCATTTGTATTGATAGAGTGTAATACACGGAATATTTTCAAAACTTGTAAAAGGTGAACGTATCTTAATTTCTTAATTTAATATGAAACTTATTAGTAAATGAAGTGCTTAATATTATTTATTACATTGTTCTTAATATTTGTAAATCTCCACTTAATTTCTTAACTCGATTTTTGGACTTTTTATATGAAAGAAGGGAAATTAATGAGTAAATACGGTTTTGATTTGGCCATTTCTTATTTGTCTTTCAGATTGTGAAGAGCTACGTGTCGTGTCACAGGTTGTACAAAGCACTCCGAGGCTTCGACTATACTCTTTATGAGACTCGAGCCGAGTTCCTACAACAACTACTCAACTTCCTCATCGTAGAGAACAATTTGGAACCAGAGGTGATGTATTTCCGCTGCTTAACACGCTATCCATTTTTTCCTCAAATATTGAAAACTTGAAGCTTAAATTAAAAACAGGTAATGATACTACTAGGTTTTTGTACCCAAGTATAGGATTGACCTTGATTAGGTCACTTGTGCATCTAACCTTTCAGAGAACGAAACTTTCGTCGAGTCCAAACGATCAGGGGATGTGTAGCTCGGGTCCGGTGGATCCCATTCGAAAGGGAATATATATCGATCGAATGGAGAGAGGTCAATATAACGTGTTTTAGTGCCTCTCTATCGAACGGGGATGACATTAGGTATGAGTCCAACACCTCTAAGGTAAGGTTGGATACATTGACAATTTCTCACTTGAGAAAATAAGGTGTAGTGAATAGTTCATATTTCGCTAAATCAATCTTAAAAATAACATTCCAGATCCTTTAAAATTACTTAACAATTGAGTTTCAAAATTATTATAAAATTTTCTGCAATAAAAATGGTCATTGATGTGGTCATCTGTTATCGCCAAATGGCCATTGGTGGCTATATGAAATGAATGGCCATCACAGACCCGGCCATTAGTGGCCACTTGAAATGAATAACCGTTTGACATTAACTGATGGCCACTCAATGGCCATTTTTACCAGAGTTTCTCTTGTTGCATTTGCGTTGCTCATGTATAAGTAAACATGTCGCGATTGTGACGTCACGTCAGGAAACAACAAATAAAGACACAGTTGTGCACTGATTCAAAGTGATGTTAGACAATCAGTATATGTCAATCAGCATATGTCAACCAGGAGTTTAGGGGAACCTATTGAATTTATTAAGATTGTACTTCGAAGAATGTTGTGTGTTTGTATGTGATGGGGCGTTAATTGTCCTTCAGTGTAGAGCTCGGGACCCCTACATTGGAAATGTGTTACATGCACGTGAGCTATTAGATGAAATTACAATTCGGAATGTACAAGTTGTGTATGACATCAGAATATCAGTAGAACGAGAGCGTCTTGAGGAAAAAGAGTAAGAAATACTTGGAGGGAGGAACGGAGGTGTCATCCAGAGATTTGAAATATTACGAAGAAAACCGTGTGTGTAGGAAAATGTTAAGAGGAAATTAAAGGGAAGAAGAAATCTTATAATGAAATGATTGGGTGAAATATTTCAAAAATGAAATATCAAGGGGCAATCATTGGTGATGAATTGTATTGCGTGTTCATATTAAATATACCCATGTCAAATGAGAAAAATGTACCACAATTTGGGGAGGATATATTAAAAAAATACACAAAAAAACAGTTCTTGTAGAGAATACGCTCGATTTTTTTATACGGAGTAGGTGTGAGAAGGCACACAGTGTAAATTTGCACATAGAGAGGAAATAATGAGGTTAATTCTTTGTTTAAGAAGGTTGAGTGGATATTAGGTGCACAAGAAGTGGTTTTGGGGGTTTCTTCCAGTATATTATCACATTGTAAATTTTGCAGATTGATAGAAAAATAACAGATAAAAATGGATAATATAGTAAACAAAATAGACTAAAAGAATGTAATGGCAAAATTGTCCATGATTATAAAATATTTGTGAGTGTATAGCAAAAAAGGAAATTCATTGGACAAACTCATTAACGGTGGGTAACATGTCGATTTATACCTGGCGCCACATTTAAAGAAAACAATAAGAAATGTATTAAAGTGTATTCAAAATTATTATGATTCATTACCACCCACATAAATGTCAGAAAATATGAAAAGAATGGGTGAAATATTTGCGGAGAAGAAGAGGAGTTAAGCTCACACGTTCTGTGGGGTTGGAAACGGTATGCAATAGAGAAAAAGGGGTTTAGGAGGGAAATGATGCACTTGAGTAATAATAAACTGATATATTAATAGCTAGGAAGGATAATCCATATATTTTGAGAATAATTCGAAATTATGTTGCACTTGAGGCATGGAGTACAAATGAGGAGAAGAAGAAAAATAGTACTTAGCGAACGTCGTCAAGATGCAGGAATTGATTCGTCATTGTATCAACCGCAGTCTTTACTAATGATTCGTGAAGATTCCAAGAGAAGCAAAGAAATGCCAAACGACCTCAAAAAAAATTATACCTAAGGTATCGAAGGTAATACATAGAAAACTCACGAATTAAACTCAGTTTAAAATATTACGATATTTTAATAGTTAAGACCCAATAAATCATTAAATGAAAAAATACGACAATAATATCAAAATGTTAGAAAGAGTTTATTCAGTAAATTAATGTTAAGAAAGGTATGTTGTAACGTGACGTAACATGAATCTGATTCTGAGTGGTGTCCATCAAGTTTTGAAGAAACCTGTCTATTTATTCTAGAATTTTTAAGAATTTGAAAAGAAGCAAGTAAAGATTTTAAAAAGTTGCAAAGGGTAAGAGATTTCCTTTGAAACTGAAAAAGCAACTATTCAAAAGATTTTATTTTTACATAAATTGTACATTTCTTCACAATTTCAACTGTATTTTTTACTTTAATTCCCAAACTGATAAAAAAATGATTAGATGTTATTAAGGTAATATAAAAATCATAAACTTTTTTAGCATCATTTTGATGACACAAACTTAAATTTAGGAGATTAATTTATTTATTAAATTGAAGTGAAATATTTTTCTACCAAAGTACATACTTAATAACTTTTTCCAATCGCCTCTTGACGTCAACATCTTCAAAAGTTTAGATTTAGTTCATAATATTTTAAATTAAACCTTTAATTTATGTTGGATGAAGAATATTACGTTTCCTTGAGAGCTTGTTATGAGAGCACATTGTGAAAACACATCTGAGTCTCATAACATATAAGAAGCATTTACCAAAAACCACCATTTGAGTAGACTGGGCAACTAGTAGAAAAATATTTCATTATTTCTTCCTCTAATTGCGATAATATTGTGAAGAAATATACTTTATGTAATAATGGCAAACTAATCATGCTTGTTGAAAATGAGCATTATATGTGTTGCACTGTCGAGGATGGGAAACACTCTTGTTGATTCGTAGTCAGTTTGCACTTGGAGTTGAGTCTCTGTAATATACAGTTGAATTAAATCTAGCGTAATAAAAGTTATTATACTTATCTCAGATCGTCCATTTATTAAGTGGAAAGGTAAATGCACGAATTATAATAGTTAATAAAATGAATCTATACTTGTAGAATAAGTAATCTGTACTTGTTTTCTCATTATTGTTTTACATGTACCTGTAGAGTTTCTATTATTCAATAACTTGAAATTCCGAGTCTATTATTTTAATTTACAATAAACACATTTGTGGGAGAACCCGTAGTGTAGCAGATTGAACGAACTTTCATCTTCTAAGTCCGATGACGGTGAGAGCCTGGACGATTCAAGTAGAATTTGCAATAGAGGACAAAGCAATTAATAATAATAATAATAATAATAATAATAATAATAATAATAATAATAGACCTCTTATCCCAAAACCAGCCATATTTCTTTCCTTTTTTGAAACCTTTCTCCCCTTCTTGAGAGTTTTCTTCTTTTTTTTTCCTTTTTCTTCCCGCCCTCACCTAACTTTCTCTACCGTCTTCAAGGTATGGTAATCCTGTCAGAAGAGTCCCTGGTCCTCCAGATTGGGGGAAACCTGGCTGTAGGTATAAAAAGCAAACTGCCTTTCATGGAGAAACGATTACGGAATAGAGTTATAATAATGCCACTGCCTGGGGATCGCCAGGGCACGCTTGGTGTTAGCGCTGGGCGTGGCAGCATGCGGATCACTAGTGGTGCTTTCCTGAGCAAGAGGGCAGGCACCGGGGAACCCGAAATTAATACAGCCGCTAATGAAGATAACCAACCAACATCTGATTGCGTACCTGCAGAAACTGTTTCTCAGGGGGGTAACCCACTTTAACCTGAGACAACTTTAGCAAGGAAACATCAAGTGCGTATGAAATGAACTCAAGAGGTCAATATATTTATCATAAGCACCTATTTAGAAATCTCAAAACTCTATACAGAAATGACAGCCTACAGGGAAAATTGCACCATGCTTTTCTGAAAAAATTTCCATCTATAACTGTCAGGGCGCAGAGAATTGCTGACCAGAGAAGACCTATTGTAAGAAATAAATTGTTACCCGTCCCCTTTTAGAAGAAATACAGCTATAGGAATAATTCGTCCATTAAATGAAACCCAGATCTGTAGTTCTCACCACAGGGAGAGTCAATTTGAAAATTCAAGTGAAGACACGGTAAGGGTGCACGAAAGCAACGAATTTGTAGAAAACGTCGTTTGTGTTCAGTACAGCTGTACAAGAATACAAGGGTAAGACCTTGGATTCCCGGACAAAAATCTTCAAGAAAGTCAGCGAGAATTTTGGAAAGTCTTAATGTATATGTTATTCCTAAGTACTTGAATGAAGTGTGTTCGTTTGAGGAGTTGCATAACCTCATCTATTGCACTGCTCTTACAGCTGCCAGGTGCAATGGTGCAAAAACTCTGGAGATTCGGGAGAGGACTAGACACTATGATGGAAAGATGCCTGCATGGAAAAGAAGACTGATCCGAAGAATTTAAATAAAGAGAGCTGAAATTGTCCGTTTGCTTCAATATGACAGGGGCTGTCCCAGCAGAAGATTAAAAAACAATGTCAATGCAATTCTTCAAACATACAAGATTTACACCCCACGTGATCTGTTGAATCAACATATGTGTGAGTACATCGACACACTGCATCAGTCATTAACCGCATTAAGTGCACGGTTACGATGATACGCGAAGTGCGATAGGAGAAAGGCAGAAAACAGACAATTTCGCAACAAAGAAAAATTTCTGATTTCAAGAAAAATGATTTCAAAAAGAGGTTCCGGCGAACAAAGACTATAAAATTATCCAACAATCAATCAAATAGGAACTTTTTGGTCATCAATAATGTCCAGTTCTGCACAATGCAATGAAAATGCTGAATGGTTAAAAGAAGAGGTAGACAAAGTCAGGGGAATAACAGCTATGACGGAGCCTTTGAATACCAATTACATTTTGCAATGTACCTTGAATAAAGCACATACTTCGAAGAGTCAAGGGAGCTATAATATCCATAACTTCTGGTATAAAAATCTACCAGTTGACCATAGTAAAATGTTGCATTTTATAAACAACTTCCTGACTTACCCTGAAGCTCTGCCACGTTTCCTGACTGAAGGAAAGACGTATTTGGTGCCAAAAGGAAACGTGTTGCAAAACCATTGCACAAAGTTTCTCATATATGATCCTCAGTCTGGACTACAAAGCATTCTACTAGGAGAGGGGTGATTTAACATGTTACTCTATATTTTAGCCGTCTTCATTTTACTTTATTAAAGAAATATTTTACTAGTATATATATGAAAGAACCTCTAATGTACAAATTCTGTCCTTTCGTTTTGGGGGGAAATAAGATCAGTTAGATTATAAATAATAATAATAATAATAAATTTATTGTCAAAAAACAGTACAAACTGCGTATGACCACGTGGAGGACAATAAACTAATTTACTCTCCGGAAGCAAGCAAGGGACCATCCCATCAATTCCGATCAAGGGCCCTAAGGCAGAGGCGGATTCAAAAATTTCAGCAAAAGTTCCTAGATAAGATAAAAAGTTAGCTGCGAGTTATAATACTAATAGAATGTCAATATGTTTGTAATTTAACGCAAAAAATTTACATGTACAAGTTATTATCGAACTATAGATAATTCTGAGTATAGTGTTAAAAAATCATAAGAGTTGAAAAATACTAAATTCACGATTTATTATTACAATAAACACGCCCCTAGACAAAGCCTAGAGAACCTGTATAATAAATCCGCCTCTACTCGAAGGAAAAACGGAGAAAAACCCGGGCCAGGATGAAATAGATTTTATATTCTATTTCAAAAGATATATGTATTAATAAATATAAATATAATTAGGATATTATTACCGTGAGATCAAAGTCAGAAGACCATCAATTTCTTATATAATTTAAATAAAAAACAATAGACTTCATTTTTGCAATCTGAAATTGAAGAATTATATTAATAAACATTAATCGTATCTATGATTTCAGAAATAAACAGGTGATACTCTTTGTTTTATTTACTTCCTGTTATTTTGTGACGTTCTTATCTATCTCGTCAAAGAATTGTGTAAGTGTTAAAATATATTACTTACAATAATGCTATTTTTGACGATTAAAACAGCTACAAAGCATTGAACTTTTAAAGAATCATGAAAAATTAACAAATAGATTTATCACATATTACCTTCAAGAAAAAACACATAGCCAAGTTAATTCTTCAAACGATAAGTAATAATATAAAATAACATTTTCACGCATCAAACAATGGCACGAATATTAAAAATGACACACAACTGCACAAGATAACAAGAACATCAGGCAAAAGCAGTAGTGGACACATCTGATACATAAGCTTACGCAATGATTGCTTTATTACATTGATTTTATTTATCTCTGTCATGGGACGAAGTTCAAAACATGCTTTTAGGAGTTCGAGGTACCTTCGCGGATGCATCTTGTTCGTCCCATCAAATTTTATTTCCGCGTCTAGCGGAGTTACCACCGATTGTACTAGTCCATTGTTCGATGCATTACTTTCCTGAAATTTTGATAATTGTTCATTTAATTCCTTCAGCGTGTTGTCTTTCATAATTTCCATCCTATCAATGTTCCCCTTCTCTACCTCATTTATTCTGACGTGAACAAGATCAATTTTCTGTTCTGTTATCAACTTTTTCTTTTTATCCTTTTTCAAAAGTCCGTACTCTTTCTTTCACTAATTGAACTTGTTCTCCCATTGAACTTTTTTTTCTCATTGCTTATTTCATTTTGATCATTTATTTCTTTTTGAACGCTTACTTGGATTTTAGAAATATTTTCCGACAATTCACGACTTCAGATATTTCCAATCTTATTTCGGCAGCTAATTTCACATTTGATTCTTCAGCACCTTGTTTTACCTCCGAGATCTTCTCCATCGCATGCTCGTATCTTTCATCAAGTTGGCTGCTTAACATCTTGTTTTCCTCCCCGTGATATTTTACCTGCTCAAATTTAGTCTCCATTTTTAATTCTACATTTTCAATTCTTACGATGTGTTGATTTAATTTATCCTCAAAATTTTCAACAATTTTAATATCTCGTGGTTTTGCATCTGATTTTAACTCTTCTGACAGCTTTCCAAAATTGATATTCATATCCGCACTAAAATTTTCAACAATCCTATTTTCTCGCGCCTCCACATTTGATTTTAACACTTCAAATTTAGCGTCCACTTTAATCTCTCGCGCTTGTGTATTTGATTTTACCTCATTAAATTGTTCTGAATACTGATTTAATATGGTCATCATCTGTTGCATCAACCTCATCATGTCCTGCGTCGCTTTTTGCTCCCCCACTTCCTTTACATCTATGCCCACTTCAACGTGACTTTCTGAAACCTTACCTGCTTCATCACCCATATCGTAGGCTTACTTGGTGTTTGTTCTTTTATTTCCTTAACATTTAATTTCGCTTCTACTTTTTCCTCTGAACTACTGCGCGATTCATCCCTCATACTGTCGTCCAAGAATCCGCTTTCGTCTACTCTATCTATTTTCTCCCCCTTTTCCGACCCCAATGACGTTTTGGGCTGGTCAGCCATTTTCAGCTTTTCGTTTTCCCTCTACAGAATTTACCGCTTCTTAAAAGTAACAAATATAATACAACAAACTAAACCAATTTTACTCGTTACGTTGTGTATTTCACATTTTTACCGTTTTTCAGGCCACACGTTGGCAGCGCCAATTGTAACAGAATTCAAAGAGGGGGTGCTGTAGTAAGCTGGTCCCACGTTGGGAAAACCAATTGTAACATAACTAGGGAGAATGTCCAATTAGACTGCAAGCCCTACGTTGGTGAGTCAATTGTAATATAATTAAATATTCATGGGTGTTATCGTAAACTCAACTTCCTTACCCACTCAGCAACTTGTTAAGCTCTCCCTTTTATCTAGGATTTAAAATTGGAAGGTCGGGGTTCGACCCATTTAATTGTACAATACACATATCATTTCTTACTCAAAGAAAAATGCAACTTCCATCAAATTGGTTTAATTATTCAACACTTACAATACATCAAATTATGCCCTAAAGTACTCAAGTACATATTTTCCCTTATGTTTAAAAAAAACACATAAAACATAACACTAGGTTTTATGAAATGATGCTGGTTATCCAGTACTTCCAGTCTTAATTTAATTTAAACATTACACACATTACAAATATGTACCACCGCAACACTAGTTGTCCTTGATGGTTACGGTTTATTAACATTGAAGAGCGCCACTAGAGTCTTCAGCATCGTTGCACACGCACTCGTCAGCTAACTGCAACTCAACGCAACAGCAGGTCCAATGGGCGCAGTCAGTAGTACTAATTACCCTGAGATTGGTACTCGAAGCTCAAACACGAGTTACCAAACGACGTGGGCGTCGGGAGTTCCTCCTGGATGAATGACCCCGAATACCATCAGTCCATTCGCTTCCCCTCTTCTCCAGTCCCAACCGCTTTCGATGGAACCCGATGGAGTTGCCCTCAGCGTTATGTAACGGGAACCCATGAAAGTTGCTTCCAGCTCAAGTAGATGATAGGTTCTTGGCGTTAATTATAATTCTTAGACATTTTCTTTCCTCGAACAAGAAAAAAACACACGAAACGAAAAACTTTGTGTCGAAAGCCGTTGACGCTTGAAATAACATCGATCTAGTTATGATCATTGAATCATCACGAGAAAAACAAGTTCATTATTCGATTCAATTACTAATGAAGATAGAAATCACTGAATGATCAATAATGCCCTAAGGCAACTCATAATCAAAGCAAAATCTGTATAACCGTTTGATGTCTCAAAATCGTAATGATAAACGTGAAAAGAAGCAATGCGTAGTGATCAAAATGAACGTAATAATAATGATGCGTAGACTTTAAAATGAACGTAATGTGTCCTCCGCCACTCTGCTCCCCTTATTAAATACCCACTAAACCCCCAAAAACGTAACAAGAAGGCCCCGCCCTTCTTGACGTCATGGTTCACTTTGTCCAATAGTTAACTTTTAATACTCCACGTGGAGTTTTTTGATTCGCTGATTTAACATGACGTTTATTCGTTCTAGACGAATAGCAACACTTGATTTCCATACTACTTAGTGTTTTTCTATTAGAGCCCTCTTCTACGCTACGACGCAGTCTTGTGGCCCTTATCTTTCCGCTGAGTAATATTTAACACAAGACAGTCGCCCTTGTTTCTCGTTGTTCTTGTCAGTGACATTTCACTTCAATACCACTGTTTCCTTGTTATTGACTCTACTAGGCCTCCTAAAACCCTAGCTCTCCTTTTACACCGATGTTTTCTCGGTCTCCTTGTTACCCATGTCTATCGTCAATCAGCATTCTTTCTAATGGACTCATTCGTCCTTTCAATTTTCTTCCATACGACCTCATCCGTGGATCTGGACTCTGTCTCGAAATTACCCTAACCATTCTCCCGAATTTCTACAACATCTTTCCATTAGACGTTTCAAAATACATGTCAAATAACGTATCTGGTTAATCATTTGTCACACCTATTCAATTTCATTTTCTCCATCCTTCGCTCAACACGAACCCACTGCGTAGACTGTCCAGACACTCAACATATATTTTATGATCTTATTTTTTTTAACCCGTGGGCCCGTGTCCCAACGGACCAATCTTCCGACTCCACTTTCTCTCCCTTCCTCCAGCTGCGTCCCTTCAAAACCCTACCTACTCGGGCGCGAAGTTTGTTTACGATCGTTTCCTTGTGCTATTTTTCCGAATAAGTTGCAATTAAAGGTAATGAATTAATTATTCTTTTCTCTCTCTCTCTCTCTCTCTCTCTCTCTCTCTATATATATATATATATATATATATATATATATATATATATATATATATATATAT
>NNCF01129727.1:354090-438339 GCA_002313205.1 Laupala kohalensis
TCTTTATAATTAATTATATATAACATTTTCGTCGGGCTCAAAATCAATAAATCAAGTTATTACTGTATTTTGTTAGAGATTTGAAAGTAAAATAAATATTCAAAATATTATTTTACTCTACCTTTGGTTCATCCATGTTAAATAATATTCATGCTTCTTGAAATAGTAAAGAAAAGTGTAAGTACCGCAGATGGAAATTATTTCACTGCGTCTATACCAAACTTTCAACGAAATACCGCTAATGCGATTGTAATATATTCTAATTCCACTTTGCATACAGAATATTTAAGCAAAATCGTTGGACCAGTTTTTGAAAAATATTCATTATGTACTTTGACCTCCATGTGAAGTGTCCTTTGTGTTCAAGTAAAACGATAAGTGAAAACACGTGCATATGTCAGAAGTAAATTCTACCGTAAATACGAAAAATGAAAAAAAATCAATTCGGTCAGGAGTGCTGCACACGGACAGACGGACGGGACGGACGACTAGCCAAAAAACACTTTTTCGGAATCAGGGGGCTCCAAAACTATTATTTCCTCAAAAATCTCGTTTTCATATTTTTTCTCGATTACAATACTTTCTATATACTACGTATATGAGAACGTAAAAGTTATTTAGGTCTGGCAAATTATTGTCCCATCACATGTCTGCAAACGTTTTGCAAATTAATGACATCTTGTATAACGTTTTATACTAAATCTACACGTAGAAGACCAACAAATCATGAACGAAAAGCAGAAGGGATGCCGAAAAGGGAGAAAAGGATTCAAGGAACAATTGATCATAGACAGTCATTCTCAGACAGGTCCAAAAGAAGAATAGAAAACTCTCATGTTGTTGCATAGATTATTTGAAACCGTATGACAATGTTCCCCATGAATGGTTAATAAAAGTTCTGGAATTGTATAAAGTTCATCCTGTGCTGATACATTTTCTGAAGATCTTGGTGAAGAGTTGGAGAACAGTAATCTTTCATCCAGCCACTGAACAGGTGTTGCATACCCCAGAAATACCATTAGAAGAGGAATATTCGAAGGTGATTCAGTGAGTCCTTTGTGGTTTTGTCTAGCAATCAACCCTAACATCTTCAACAGGTCGGGTATTGGGTATTGCTTGACGTCCTACGAAGCAGATCATGTTATCTCACATTTATTGTACATCGACGACCTGAAATTGTATGCTATGCTTGTGGAACAATTAAAAAGAGTGTCGAGCAATTCTCACGTGACGTGAGAATGACTCTGGGTGTGGATAAATGCAAAATTGTTAATATACCTTGTGGCAAACGTGAGATAGTTAGATTTGAATCTGAGCAAGGGGATGTATAGAAGCACTGGACAATGGTGGATTTTATAAATACTTAGGGTTTGAACAATCCAGGAAAATATATCATTCCAGCATTAAGAGTTTACTTACAAAAAAGTATAGCAAGAGAGTGAGCATGTTGTGTCAAACCGATCTAAATAGTAAGCACCTCTTCAAAGCTTTTAACTCCTTTGCAGTTCCTATTCTGACGTATTCTTTTGGCATCATCATGTGGTCAAAGACATATTTAGAGTGTATCGTGGGGAAGACTAGCGTTTAAATAAATAAGTCCAGAAAGCACCATGAGAAAGCAAACACTCTGAGGTTAACTTAAAGAGAGGGGACGGTGGAAGGGGGAAGACTGATGTACAACTCCTTCATAATAACCAAATTAAAACACTCAGTGGTTATTTCCATCAGAAGAAGAATGAGTCACCTCTTTATCTGAGTATATGTTCTGCAGACCACAAATATACTCCCTTGAATTTGGCCAGTAATGATATTCAGAATAATGAAATCACCCGTGGCAACTTAGAAAAACTTGATGAATGGAAAAGCAAACCTCTGCACGGGAGACATGCCAATGACCTTGACCAAACATATGCCAACAAGCAAGCGCCGAACGCGTGGTTGAGTCATGGCGAGCTCGTCTCAGAAACAAAGGGCTTCATAATAGCAATCCATGATCAAGTGATAACAACAAAGAACTATTTGAAATATATCATTAGGGACCCGAATGCAGGGGACGATAAATTTAGAAAATGCAAGGAGAAACCTGAAACTATCCAACTTGTTGTGTCTGCATTCTCAGTCCGAGTACTTACATCGTCACAACCAAGTGGTTGCTATTATTCACCAGAGCTTAGGCATTAAATTCGAACTGTTAAAAGAGAGTTCTCCATATTACAAATATATTTATTCTCCTGTATTGGACACGGATAGATTCGCTTTGTATTATGACATATCCATAATTACAGACAGATGTGTCCCAACAATAGACCCGACGTAGTGCTACATGATAAAAGGCATAAAACTGCGTTTTTGATTGACATAGCTGTGCCAAACACACATATTATTGAGAAATCAATAGTTGAAAAGGAAACCAAGTATGTGGACCTGAGTAACGAAATCAAGAAGATCTGGAAGTTCGATAAAGTATGCATTGTGCCAATTGTTTTGTCAGCTAGTGGTGTAATACCAAACAAGTCGCATGGAAACCTCAAGATTCTTGACTTGAATAAAAATATTTATATACTCATGCAAAAAACTGTCATTCTAAACACTACCAACATTGTAAGAAAGTTCTTGAGTGATATATAGACGAATGTGCTTGACTGTGTAGCCCGTACCTTACCTTACACCAGCAGCAATGCTGAGGGAACAAACAATAATAATAATAATAACCAGATATTGTTATTGAGGACCTGAAAAACAGATGTTTTTGCTGCTTGATGTAGCAATTCCAACTAATAAAAATTTAGCGCAGAAAAAAACCCAGAAAAGCTGCTGACATACAAAGATTTGGCTATCGAAATTAGTACGATGTGGGGGGTTAAAACAAAAATAATCCCTGTCATTGTAGGTTCCTTAGGTGCGCTATCTGTGAATTTAAAGAAGCATTAAGATTCCATCCCAGGCAAACGAAGACAATGAGAAATACAAGAGATCGCTTTTTTTTATCAGCCCACATTTTAAGAAGTGCATCTCATCCTTTAGAGAGCAAGTAGCAACTTGGAATTAGAAATTTCAACCAGCTAGATCACCTTTAGAGCTGTGAATTGAACATCACTACATCAAAATAATAATAATAATAAAACTAATAATAATTTATCATTCTGTAAGTAAGCAATGCTCGGTGACAGATAGAAAAGAAAACAGGTTAACAACAACTCGTCGTTTACTCATCAACATGTCCATTCAATCGCATTGATCTTCATTTTACCCATGCGTTTCTGAAAACATTAGAGCGCGCGATTGGAGCGGCGGTGGAGTACTGCTTAGTGCATCTCTCCAACTTAAAAGTCGAACAAATACTTAGAAAAGTATGATCTTCCATTTCCCTCAAGGGATACGTGTGAGGGAGTGTGAGGGAGTGTGAGGGAGTGTGAGGGACATGTGCACTGAGCTTGGAACCGCAGTTCCTGGGATGTATATTGAAACGTCAACGCGTGAGAAAAGTAAAATGTGTTCACACTTCTAATTATATATTTGAAAAACCCGAAATAGATAATTAATCAATAGCACAGGAAAAATAGGCTTTACTAAAAATTGCGTTACCTTGAAGTGAAACATTTGAATTTATAGTTTTGTGAAAGAGGACATATTAATATGCATTATTTCGTTCACGTTTCTCTCTTTCTCTGAGTAAACTTTTCCCCCACAGTTCACATAAATGATAATTTAGTTTATCAATAAATATGGAGTACATGCGTATTGTTCAGGTGCTGGTGGCAATGAGTACATTGAGTTCTCATGTCAACTTCGCTGGTGATGGAATTCTGCCCCCAGCGGTTGATGTCACATGTCAGTCACCACCTCCTGGGCGCTGCAAACGGTCGCTGCAATCGATATCACTGGTCGTCGAAGTTCCTCAGGACATAACGGTAAGACACGGCTATTTGTGTTCTGTTCATTTCTTTGTGTGTAAGAGAAATGGGTAGGGTTTTAGTATGTCAGACCTTAGAAAAACGGACAACCAAAAACGCAAGTTGATGTGTGGCAAAATTTTCCTTTCGAATTTTTGAAATCATACTTGTATTAAAAATAAAAGGAGAACAATTGCCTCGACCCTACAATTTTAGAAAACAATGAAAAATTCACTTCATTGCTGGTCAAAATGTAAACTATGCAAAATTACGCGTCCATCCAAGCAGCAGTAGTCATTCTCTAAACGAACTACACATTTCGCAATACGGTAGGTATTGAAGAGAGAAAGCAAATATAATCATAAACATTTTATTGTCAGTTATTTCATTGAAAGAAAAGTAAATTGTTTGTTCTTTAGAATTAAGATTGTGTTACGGATATATTTAATGAAAGAAATATTGAGGGCCAATTATATAAAATGTTAAAATTTTTGCAAAAATATTTTTATCTAATTAGTTAGTAAACTTTATGTTCTTTAATACAATAAGAATTTTTTTAGAAAGTTCTATTGTGCTTGGTGATTTCCCTTCTCCAAAGAAAATCTGACTTGACGCCATTGTAAGGTTATGAAAATTACTTCTATTCTCCAAGAAAACACTCATGACCAACATCTCAGAGGAATGTTACGTTGATAACTCTACACTTTCAGAAACAAATGAAAGCTTTAAAGTAGAGACTCGTTGGAATTTTTGTTCTCTTGTCTTTATCAACATACTTAAACATTCATGTAAATGCACTATGGATGTGAGAACCCTAGAATTGGATATTAGGTACAATTTCAGAGAAAATAGAGAATTTCTCCAAAGCTTTGGATATTACCTCATAATACGAGGATGACACATCCTAAGTTCGTAGAAATCCTTTACTTCCTCTGAATTTGGATTTCACGTTCGAACCTTTTTAATTAGTGAACCCTTAAAAAGACTGCTCGAAAGCGAATTTATTTTTGCTCTTAAACTAGAAAATTGTTTTTCTCAACCTAATTCATTCATTTTATTTTTATCTAAATTTTTTCGCATGGGAAAACTACTTCGAGATAACTAAGGTGGACTATGTGGACCCAACGTAATATTTATAGAGTACACGGAAATAATATTTAATTCAATTTTGACTCCATAAAATAATATATGGGAAACGAAAATGTTCAAACTGTTGACATGAAAACATGACCTTGAAAGAAGTTTATTTATTTTTGAAGCAAGAAGAAAGTTGAAGCAGAAAAACTGAACATAGTGAGTTGAATATAAAGGAAAATTCTCATTTTCCAAAATATCTCCTATTCCAATTACGGCATCTTGTACTTTACGGACATATTGAATGTGTTTTTTAGGCCACAGCGACAACGTCCACAATCTCGAAGGCGACCACAGATCAACCCGATTGTGAAGCCAGCGCCCCTGCATTGGCGCTGCCCGCTATGTGCCCTAAGGGTGATGTAGAGCGTGTGGTGACCATGGAGACGAGTGCCCTGCTTACAGCGGTGCGCCCTTCGGCACCCCAGAATCATCTTGTCACTCTACGGGAATTCCTCAACTCAAACGTTAGTACTACTAATTTTTTCACCTTTAGTGAAACTAAACACGACATCTTTTGGCATACTTTTTAAGTGTATTGGGATAAACCATAATAAACAATAGCCCAGGAAAGACAAGCTATACTAAAAAGTAGTGTTACTCTAAAGTGAAACATTCCAATCGATAGTTTTTTTGAAAACGAACTCGAATGAAAAAGGACATTCTAATATAAATGTAAGACATATATACATTATGTGTGCATGTAAAATCCTGGACTCTGATATCCGTTGTCCGAAGATACGGAAAGTTTGGTGCAAAATTATGCACATTCATGACAATTCGGTACATTAAGAATACAATTTTACTATTTTTTTCACTCTTGAGACCAAAAACTCATGTACCCCAAATCCGCCACTGTTATGTATATTTTTTAAATTTATATTTATTGCGGTGAAATTGGCATACTCGTAAATCAGTGGAACTGAGAGAAATTAAAATAAATGTCGACGTTGTGTCCGTGTACATGTTGAACGCGATGGAAGAGTCAGATCGTAGCAGATCATAGCATGAAAGGTACACAAGCGCATCTGTTTCTAAATAAAGAAAATGTAAACCATACACTTACGAGCATTATTTGACTTAAAAATAAGTTTTAATGTAAAGGATATCAATATAGTGTAGTTATATGATCTAATATCAGAAATAGTAAATGCGACGCTTCACTTTGAACTTGCGTGAAAGAAATGTTACTTTATATTTATTAAAAGGTTGATTATTTTCTTTTTAAGTGAAGTTATAATTAAAAAATCAATGAATAACGTACGTTACGTCTTAGATTAAAGAAAACGTATGTACTGCAATATTTCATTTTCTAGCACATTCAACTAAAACAGATATTACAATAAAAATCGAATAAATTCTCATGAAAAGGAATGATTTTCTGAATCTCGCATCTGAATTTTTGGGACGAGTGTCATGTTAAAGGAATTCCATACCTAGGATCGTCCTTTGGTTTTAAGCTGGTTCTTTTATGTGCAAATTAATATTTTAACAAAGAGACATACTAAATTGGTTTCATGAAACTTGACTCATTTTAATATACGGGGACGTGCACATCGAGTTTCATGCAACGCACGTTTTATGAAGCACACAAAAATGGTTTCGTGAAAAGTCGTTTCAAGATTCTATTGGTTTTTAGTGAGAAATGGCGAGTTGAAATGAAGCTATAAATGAAGTTCGGAAGCTAAGAAGAAGCGATGGAGAACTATCCGTGAAAGTACCAACAGAAAATACCAACAGCTAGGGGAAATTTTGCTTTGACCGATTGCCAAGCAGTGGTATGCGGAACCACTCATGGTCCACGAGAAAATTTGCGTAGTTCGCAGAAAAATCTTGGCATAAGTTCAACTTCCATTTTAATTTTAATAGAAAAAGTATTATTTGATTCGGGGTTTCATGAACGATGTTTCATCGGTGTTCACGTTCTCATGAAATGCTTTTTCGAAACGTGTTTCAACATTGAGCACTGTGCCAAACGTCAAAATGAGCTATTTTAATTGTTTCCTTCTTTAACCTTTTTGATTTAATAATATATCAACTTATATTTCTTCCAAACAATATTTAAAAAATCAGAATGATACAATAATATACATATATGTATGTTCTTGTTGTACATCCCTGATACTGACTAAAATAAACACTCGAAACGTTGGAGTAAAGAAATATTTTTTATATATTTATTCCGGCCGAACTGCAAGAAACCTATTCCTATACTTTGTCAATAACCTCAATGCTATTATCAGCCAGATGATGACAGTCAAAAGGGACAAAAATAATATTTTGATGAGACAAATATGAAATTACTCATCCTTATAATGTTTCTTCCACCAATCCATTGCAGGAGGCACGCTCCCATCTGCGCGACTACGAGTGGACTCGCCAAGAGACGCGCGCGCAGATGCTCATCAATGTCTTGTCTCGTCTACGCGCCATCATCACCGACAGCGCCGTCGTCTCCGCCATCGATGCCGTCCTACCGCACGTCAATGACTCGAACGCTGACTCCAATGGACCTGTGGTGCTGCGGTACGCGTGCATCAGCAGAACGAGCGACGGCTACGGGGCGACAACGCCTTCTTTCCAAGACGCCACTTGCGACCCGGGTGTAGTCGAAGTGACTGTGGTAGACGTGTCTTCCTTGTTCCAAGCACTCACGGACGGAGCATCCAGACGCGACCGCTTCGTCGTCACCAATGTCTTCGGACACGTGGGCTTCGCGAGCAAACTATCCAACTTCCACTTCGATCACTATAAGGTTGGATGAATCTTTCAATAACATAGACCTATGATTGAAAACCAGACATTTCTTCTGCTTCTTTTGTGTTTATCATGGAAACATGTATAGAAAAATTCATTTATCGAGGAATATAGAAATTAGCGAATGAATTTTGAACGTTCATGATAAGAGCAGCTTTTATACACATTTTTCTAGTAACTAATTTAAGTTTCTAATCTTTTTTGTCTCCCCTGAAAAATTTCCTTAACTATTTTCTGATTGTTGCACCGAGGCCTTCATTATTTATAACAAATGAAACAAAAACTAGCGATATCTTAATATTTAATGTATTGTACGCGCACAGGTCGAATGAACGAATTAAAACTACTTAGAAAATCATCATAACTTTTGTTGCGTTAATTTTTTTTGTAGTGTTAACATACATTCTATCTTGATGATTTGGAAAGGACGAAGAAGGAAAAATAAACTATTAACTCACTGGGCTCTAACGACGAGCCCTTAAAGCCCCACAAAAAATATGTTAACTCACCTACGTTTCGTATATATTAGATCATTATTAAAACTGACGTAATTAGTGAACTACTCGTTTCACTTAGATATGTAGTGTTAACACACACACCAACGCAATATTAAAACCCGGGATATATCTAGACCGTCGTCCGTATGACGATTATTTGGTTCCACTTTGGTTTATGTAGTGTTCCGATAAAATTAACGGAATATAAAACACGTAAACTATTGGAGTTTTATGAATATTAAAATGGAATGCATGAATACTTCAATTATATGGCTGCTATTCAAACACAGAATGATTTGATTTAAACCGTTTTTGTCATGTTTTCAGACCAAGGGAGATCTATTGCGCTACCTTCTGTCGGTGACCGCGGATGACAAGACCTCTACGTCAGATAAACGAGATGCAGCCAAGAGATTATTGGAGAATGTTGCTTATGATGGCGCCGCAGAAGACAATCTCGAATACACGCGCGCGTGCTCTGTAAACCTGGAGGAGAAATGTCGCTTGGTACATTCACCCATCGATGTGTCCCGTTCCTCCATAAACACATTTGATGTCACCGCACCTGCAGAATTCACCGCGTCCCCACCTCCACACGTACACGGCTACATTGTGCAACCGGTAGAAGGTCGATGTCCCGACGATCCATCACCAAATGCGGTGCCTATAGTAAAGGTCAATGTCGAATCACTCTTTGAAGCCTTTGATGAATCCACATCCGAAGCGGATAAATTCGTTTTGTTTGAATTCTTTGATCATCCTAAGTTCCCGAGTTACATTCGAGGGTTTAACATCAAGCCATACAAAATGAAAGGAGCTCTACTCAAAGATCTCCTGTGGTATCTCGTCGCAGAATACAAGAAACCACCTCTGCCAAAAGAAATCCTTCAAGTTATTATGAATGTAAGAGACCACGTGATGCTAACTGAGTCAGGTGGGTCACCGTTTGAAAAAATGTTGATGTGTAACACAACTGGTGCAACCTTTGAGGATCTGGCCATACCAATAGACGAAGCCTTTGCTCCGTGTGTGGGAACAGAAACATCCAAGGGTTCGAAACTCGATGTTCTTACATTGCTGACCACTCTGGATAACAAAGTTTCTCTGAAGAGTCTAACGATTATAACGGAGTACTTCATGGAAAGACAGGTAGAAAATCCTCTAAAACATTTCAAAGTTTCCTCCTACGAGACCAGAGGAGCACTTATGCACGCATTACTAGCTACTCTAGCTAATGAGACCCATGTTGACAATCAGACGAAGGAAGTCTTACTAAATCTTAGAGCTCATGTTCAACAAGATGGATCTGGAGGTATATTCAACACCCTTCATTCATGCAGTGAACCTCTTAAATATCCTGAGGATGGTAAAGGGCCGATACTGATGCAAAATAACGGAAATATCTGTGAAAATTCGTCGGATGCGTTAGCTTATGGATTCAAACTCCACGTTCCTTCTTTCATAAGTGTTCTTCATGAATCAGCTCCAAGACCAGCGGTGACAAAGATGGTTGCATTCTTGTTGTACTCCCGCGTTAATTCCATGTTACGAGGGTTTGATGTATCTGACTACACTAAGAGGGGACAATTTTACAAAGATTTGCTAGTTTTCCTATCTGGTAAGCCGTATGTTGAGCGAAATGTTAGACGCGCTGCTACCTCTCTGGTACCGTACGTACGTCTGACTGGAGTTGGCAAATTACCCCTCATCATTATCACAACATGTAGCGAAATGGACATCGAAACAATTCCTCCACCTACGACCACTCCTGAGCCAGGAATATGTTCTTACCACCCTAACGGAGAACCAGCCTCCCTAGTCGATATGGAAGCTCTAATTCGCGTTTTTGAACCAGAAACGCCAATTGGTTACAAAGCCCGTTTCTTCGGGTTCCTCTCACAGACCAATGTTCATACTGCGATATCTTCAATAGACGAGGACTCGTACATCACAAAAGGAGAACTGGTTCAGGACATCATTGTGGAAATCTGGATGAATTCTTCCTTTAGTTCAGAATTGAGGGAAGCTGCGAAGAAACTGTTGCCATATGTGTCCTTCGAAGGAACCGGAGGTCTCCCACCAAAACGGAAAGAACTCTGTATAAACCCATCAACGAACGAAATCCTTTTGCCTCCCTTCCCAACACCTATGCCGTGGAAGTTTGAGTTTGTTTCTGACAAGCCATGTAGCTACATCGGCCTCGACATTCCCGCGGTAAAAATCTACTCTTTTGACATTGATGCAATTCTTCAAGCCTTCCAACCCAACACATCTCCTGCTCACATCGCCACCTTTAAAGACTACCTCATGACGACAGATTCCAGTGGTCATCTGTTGGGAATGGATCTAGATAAAACATTGACGCGTGGTGAGGTGTTGCAGAACATGCTGACGTTGATGAAGTTTTCAAGGCTGTCGGGAGGCAGTGGGCGAGTACCTGTGGAGCTACGCGATGCACTCAAGCATTTGAGTTCTCGAGTGCGACTCAAGGGTACAGCAGCACGAACACCTGTGGCGGTCGTCAGTCGCTGTCATCCTCAGCCACCGCAAGAACAACCTGGCACTAAGGTGAGAGTGTTCTGTCACAATTTCACTCACAGTGTAATACTTAGGCATATGAACCACCAGATAATACTATAAAAACATATTTCCACACTTTGTTCGCAATTGATCTATTTTTTGGTTTCATAACAATCACTATCAATTTCAATGAATGGGCTCTAATGACGTTGTTGACGAGCCCTTAAAGTCCCACAAAAAAATTTCAATGAGGGGGATTCGGAATTCAAAGCAGCATCAGATTCTGGCAATAATACAGACTCGTTTTCGGTAATTACTCTCTCTCTCTATGTTTCGATATATATATATATATATATATATATATATATATATATTCTCGAAATTCATCGTGAGAAATTAATTTCTTACACTGGTGATGAAGCAGAGAGTAGAAGTTTGTAGAAATATGTAGTTTCTGTTAAATATATCAAGTACTAGTGTTTCACTATATAATACTTTTTCAATTCACACACTACTTAAGTTCAGGGTTGAAACTAAAGTTAAATACTTTATTAAACTCTTCAACATACGAACTCACATAATTTTCTGTCTGTAACAAAATCTCTCTCTTAAGAAATCGTTAAATTTTAGGACTTAACTTACTAAGACTACAATTTTCCTTTCATTCAGCTTATTTGACCAATTTGATATGCTAGTGATTATGAGAAATATTTTTTTAAAGGTGGTTAACCAGTTCATTGCTATGCTGCCAGAGGATGAGCGATCGCCCCAGTTAATTCAAGCTCTCAACGATATATTCATGGCGCTCACGAAAAATAAGGTAAGTTTCTCTAGAAAATCTTATGAAAGACAATTATGTTATGTTGAATGAAAATGGGAGACTGGACCGAGATTGGAACTCGGGACCTTGAGCGTATCGCGTTCATGCAGACTTTCTACTCATCATACAGTAGATCATATTTACTTCTGTTACATAATGTTTTTTCATTAAAAATTCGCATTTTTTTTCAATATTAACGGATTGTGATGCGGAGATGTCTCTTTAAGTTCATGATGTCAACTGATGGCTNATTCAATATTAACGGATTGTGATGCGGAGATGTCTCTTTAAGTTCATGATGTCAACTGATGGCTTAGATTAAAGACTAATAAATTGCAATTACGTGCACATGCACGGTGGTTCGGACCATGCTCCCATTGCTATCCTTCGCAAAACTCCGGTTGCGTAATTCTCTTTTTAGTGTGTGAGGGACCTTAAGAATACGTAACCAAGATCCGGTCATCTTGATCACAAAAATTGCATAAAGGATAGAATGTTGGAAGTTGCCATCTAATTGGCGGTGTGTCACGGAGAGCCGAGTTTACTAACTCCGATCGCGGAAGCTTGGGCGTAAGAATAAGAAGTGTTTTAATTATGTTATGTTGAAAGAAATTAGGAGACGGGACCGAGATTCGAACACGGGACTAGAGCTTAATGCGTCCATGCGATTATTAATTGCGCCACCCCGTTTGCTCAGTCTACCATTAACATTCAAATTGCGAGACCCAAAGACCTCTGAGGTGATCTTATAGAAACTACACTCCTCATATGAGGCGACTCCCTTAGGAAGTACTTTGATTAGGGTCAGTATTATCCAATTCGGTTCACAACACATACAAATCTCTTAAATTGTGGGGAACTTCATCGCCAGGTAACATATTAATTATGTTATGTTGAATGAAAATGGGAGACTGGACCGAGATTCGAACTCGGGACCTTGAGCGTATCGCGTTCATGCAGATTAATTATGTTATGTTGAATAAAAAGGTAAAATGGGACCGAGATCTCGGTGCCGTCTCCCATTTTTATTCAACATAACATAATTAATCTGTTACCTGGCGGTGAGGTTCACCGCGGTTTAAGAGATTTCTAAGAAGTGGTTTCCTTAGGATTGACCTACGCCTATGTGAACGTGACATTTAGAACCACGTTTTTAAATATTAGCGCTTAGAATGAACAATATAGAAAATTCAAGTGGGAATGATAACCACGTATATTAATGCATTGGTAAGAGTTAACATCGTTTATTTCATGTTGAGTGTGTTCGATTTGAGATACATACCTGATCATTGCATTATTAATGAAAGTATGTAAGTTAAGTCAGAGGCGACTGAAAATTTCCTTCACAATGCAATATTACATAACATATTAATGAGGTCAATTCATGCGTATTTTTTGCAGGTAAATATCGGGGATGTGTTGCCAATGGTTGATCCTGACCGACCACCAACACGCTACGAACTCTTGCGCCAAACGCTGCTCAAGCTTCGTGATGACAAGAGGCTGCAAGTGGATCAAGAGATAGCGCTCGTTCTCATGCACATTACGGAGAAGACCAGTGATACTGACGTGCCGAAATTGGGTGACAACGAGTCTAAAACGAACAATACCATCGTGGACATCGACTATTTGGAACTTATCAAGGTTTTCAAAAAGGAAGCGCCAAAGGAGGAGTTAGTTGCTTTGGAAGCATTTATGAAGACACCGGAATTCAAAGACTTGTTGAGAGATTTCAACGCCACGTCATACATACGGCAAGGAGAGTTACTAGTGGCAGTTTTGGAATTCCTAAAAGGTTTGGAAGATATTCCTGAGGATTTAAAGATAGCTATTGGTATTTTGATTCCTTTCATAGATTTTGAGGATCTAGGAGCTCTGCCACCAACCATCCATAGAGTTCATGTAAAGACCAGAACTCAGGTCAGCATAATTACTTTAGATTTTGGATCCCTGTTTAGGTCGATACCGAGAAAGAAACTTTCAACTAAAGGAAAAGTAGCTCTTGATAATATTTTCAAATACTTGTCGAGTCCCGCTGTTGATTTTAGAGAGTTGTTCCGAGGCATAAACCCACAGCAATCTACGCGAATACAGCTGAAGATCCTTTTACTTAAGATTCAGCAAACCGCGGGAGATGAAGTAGCTGGGTACGCTGCCACATTACTAGACTTCCTCTCCAAAGAGCTCGATGACAGCAAAACTATGAGCGCTGTTCCTTTGCCCAACCTAGACTGGATCGAGGTGTTACATTCAGTCCCAGAGTACAAAGTTCCACCAGAAGTGTTGTATGCTAAGAAAGATCTTTACACTTTCTTTGTCTCCAGTTCATTCAAAAATGTTGCCCAGAATTACATCGCTGATGTATCCGATACCCGAGCTAAATTCCTTAAGGATCTTCTGTTTTTCTTGCGCAATAAGCCTGAATTGAAGATGGTTCGCACATCTATAGCATACTTAATGCCTTTTATAAAGGAGAAGGGTCTAGGAGAAGTAGTAATTTCGGAAGACATTATACGTCCTCGTGACGAGGAAGAAGGTAAAATAGGTCAAAACCGTGTGAAAGAACTTCTCTATCAAGTCGCTGGTATGACAAAACAACAAGGGTCTCTAGATCTTATACAAAACCTACAAAAAATATTCACAGAGAGTAATGTTCAGTTAGGTTCTACTTTCATTGGTTGGGATGTTCTTGATGATTTCCCCCAGAAAGAGAAGGTTATAATCATACTGAACCGAATTAGGAAGAACTACGGCCTTTTCCTTTCAACGGATACACTTTCTGCTATAAATACCTTGCTTGAACAGTTAGGACAGGGTTCGGATGAAGTTGACTTCAATAAAACTGAACTACCAATAGATATAGATGAGCTTTTCCAGAAAAATTTAGGAAAGGATACACCTAAGGAAATTCTAGACGCTGTAAACCAGATTTCAACTTATTACAAAGAAAATAAACTTCTACTGGGGCGAGCTTTCGAAGGCATGACGCAGAGCATGATGAGACTGGATAGTAAAACTCAATTGTCTGTTGTTCTCCGCGTATTATGGCAAGTCATCAATAAGGAAAGAGATGCTTCTCCGTCACAGAAGAGATCAAATGCTGAATTGCTTCAGTTAATGGATTCATTGAAGAAGCTTTACAAACATATAAATCCTCAAAAACGAGGAATTGACGTCGGCTCTCAAGAACATTATACCACCATTTCTACAACACTGGATTCACTCATACCTCCAGAGGTAGATGAAGACGTTATTGCTGCTAAGAAGATAATAGAGGATCACATGGAGAAAAATGAACATATTTACGATGCAGCACTTGCCAAACTAGTTGCACTTGGTCTCCCGCCGAAGGAATTAGTGGCCAGAGCACTGCGTAGGTATCGAGAAAACCAACCTGAAATGTCCCCAAAACTATGGACTGCTGTTTCAAAAATATTCCAGTACCTGAAAGTAGAAGAACACGATTCTACCGAGGACGAAACGGATGACAACTTTAGAGTAGTAGACGAATTCAAAGACCTCGTAGATGAAGCCGGTCAAGGTGCAGGGCGGTCTCGTCAAGTTGTTTTGAAGTTTATGGTAGATCATAAAAACGAGATCGAAAAGATTTACAAGGGGCATAGAATGTTATTTAAATACCCTCCAAAAGATAAAATGGCCCTCATATTGGGACGACTGTTGCGCGTGTATCGGTCGAAGCTCAACCCAACAGTTGTTACTGCAATTGGTGACATCCTCAGACGACTTGATATTACTGGTGAATCCGCTGAAGAAGTTTTTGCGGATGAGATCGACGTGATGGATCTACTTGAAGACGTCTTAGATAGTTCAGCTCCCGAAAACGTTCAAAGAGCCAAGAAACTGATCGAAAATACATTCCAAAGACACCCCAACATTACCGAAGATATAATCAGTGGCGTTGTCATTCAAGAAAATTTCCCTGCACCGAGACGATTAGCAGTTATATTGCGTCGTTTACAACAGAAGTACAGGCTGAAGATGACTGATGAAGAGAAAGAAGCACTGAACACCATATTCCGATTCCTAGAAGTTAGTGAAGATAACTCTGTCGAAGATCAATTCGCAGGAGGATATTTCAACTTCAACTCTCTTTTCCTCAAAGTCTTCCCCAACGACACGGAACACGAAATCATGGAGGCCAGTGAACGAGTACAAGACCTTCTGGTCGAAGCCGACCATAAACGCCTTCTGAAAGGTTTACCTCTTTGGAAGTTACCAGAAGAAACTCAAGTAGGACTAATTTTGTATCGCATGTTCAAGAACATGGATCTGAGTGCAACAGACAACGCGACTGTCATTTCATTGATTGAAAATTTGAACTACGAAATAAGTGAGTTAGCGAGTGAAGATCGAGATGAGTCCTACACATCGGAAATGCTGTTTGACAAAGCGTTTGGAGACAAAAAGATACCACCGGAAGTGCAAGAAGCGAAAGGCATACTTATGCATCATATATCATCAGGTAGATCCACTCTAGGAAATATATATCGAGGAATAGATTTCGGCAAGATACCTACTGCCCAAGGACGACTTATGGCACTTCTTCGAAACGTTTACTATAAACGTGAAACTCTTGGTAAGAAGGTGGCCCAGTCTCTGCAGATCATCTCGGATTACTTTAAGGTAAGTTCCTTGAACACTCTATTTTTTTAATCTAGTGGTTTTTGGATCAATGAGGGAGAAGGTATTTTCAATGTCCAAGTTAAATTTCATGGATGTGGATGTCATAGTTTTTCTATTATTTTCCAAAATAGATCTAGGAATTTGAGGTGAGTATATTTATCGTAACACAACTATTTTGAAAAAATACTTCCCATAATCGAAGCTCATTGGAAATTACTTCTGTGATGTTATGACTTAATGTGTATCAGAAGTACAGACTTCAAAACGCGAGTTACAAGTGTAATAGCTGAAACGTATTCTAGAGGGACTTTATTTTATGTTAAATAGAACTGAACTCTGTGTTATATTTCATTAGTCGTTAAAATAACTAGAACCTTGTTTCTTCTAATACTTCTATTTCCTTGCCATTTGTTGCCTGACTTAATTGATACCAATTATAGTGTTTGCACTGGTTTATACATAGTGATAACTTTTCAGTCATTGTTATAAATAAAGATAACATAACATGTTACATAAAAATAATTTTATTTTAATTTCCAGTTCTAAATTAAAAGTTATGTCGTACATGTTACAATTTTATGGACGTACTATTTTATGGACGGAAGTAGACATGTTGTCTGCTAAACATCTTAATTTTTTTCTTGTGTGGAAAAGAGAATTCCGAGTAAACCTTTATTCAAGGGATTAAATATCTTAACACTTCCCTGCATTTATATTTATGAAACGGTCGTGTTTGTTAACATCGAATTACTGAAGTGCCACTCTTGCTTCATACGAAACAGTCTCGTTCACGAACACAATACTTGCAATAGTAATAATATTCATCGTCCTAGTGTGTCAACCACTCTTTGCCAAAAAAGGACCATATCATTCGGGAATCGTTCTATATAATTCCCTGACCAAAAATATAAAAGATATTATGCAATTGAATATCTTCAAATCCTCGGTTAAAAACTACCTCCTGCACCAGTGCTTCTACACTGTAAAAGAATTTATTGATTTTAATAAAAGTTAAATTCGTCTTGTACTTTATCACGCCATAGCTGTAGCACTTTTTAAATAACTTATAACTATTTTCTTGCATGATTGTGTTGCCGTATGGCTCATATTAATTTAGTTTTATGTGTACTCAACTTTGGCACGGTAGTGTACATTAATTCTGTAGCCCCATCCTGGCCCGGGTTTTTCTCCGTTTTTCCTTCGGGTAGATGCGGATTTCTTATACAGGTTCTCTAGGCTTTGTCTAGGGGCGTGTTTATTGTAACAATAAATCGTGAATTTAGTGTTTTTTCAACTCTTGTGATTTTTAAACACTATACTCAGAATAATAATTTGTACATGTAAAATAATTTTTTTGTGTTAAATTACAAACATATTGACATTCTATTAGTATTATAACTCGCAGCTAACTTTTTATCTTATCTAGGAACTTTTGCTGAAATTTTTGAATCCGCCTCTGCCTTAGGGCCCTTGATCGGAATTGATGGGATGGTGCCTTGCTTGCTTCCGGAGAGTAAATTAGTTTATTGTCCTCTACGTGGTCATTCGCAGTTTGTACTTCTGTTTTGACAATAAATTTATTATTTATTTAACCGGTTTTTTAGGCATTTGCGAGTATACGATTCATTTTTGTGTTGATAAAGCCTTTTAAATATACTAAGTTTTGGAAGAACTTTTGATTTCGTTTTATTGTTGTACTTTTAAGTCAAAAATAATCCTGATAGAAGTAAAATTAAAATTTTACGGTACAGAACGAGGAACATTTTGTATTAGGAGTGCCACCGGATGATTATCGATCCCGTGAGTTGAGACGCTACAATTTTTGGAAAGCCTGCTATAAGCCATAGTTCAAACAAGATATAGTTGTGGAGTACCATTGAGTGATCTGGTACTCCTACTGCGGAGTTTCAAAGTACTCGGGTAGAAGACAGTCTTAACCTTTTCGGTTAAGACTGAGATACCAGAAACCCATTTCCCAAAAATATGGAAACAAAGCCGTAAATTGTAGAGAAAATACGAATCACAGTTTTGAAAACTGGTCAAAACTCACACGAGACGAGTGCGTGAATATAGTCAACGGTCCAGTGTAAATGTTTAAAGAAAAACTCATTTCCTTGCCTTCATTCATAATTCATAAACAGATTGACTTGACAATGAAATGCAAATATATAAACAGATTGAAATATTTCCATTTCAAATTCAGTTTTAAATACTATCATTTTTTATTCTGTGAAATAGATTCTGGAAAAGAATTTCTGAGACGTACGATAATGCACCCTTTTCTCCCTCAGGAATCGTTGTCGGCCGGTGAAATCGACCCTTACACGTTCGACTTCGCGCGAACTTTCGACGCAGCCATCCCGTCGTTCGCTCCGACGGTGGTGCAGCACGCGAAACTGGCTCTGTTGTCGTCCCTTCGGCGGCGGCCGGGCGCTTTCAAACGCGTGCTGCAAGGCGTGCGCGTCGGTCACGTTCCGGGGACGGACGAAAGCAAAGGCGAAGACGAAGCGACAGCCACCGCCATCTTGCGCCCCATCGGTACGTCACGACGTCTCACGCCGCGCGTGCGCACCGCCGCCGACGTGCTGTTGCGCTTCTTGCGAGGGGCGCCGCTCGAGGAGACGGACCCTGGCATCCGGCGGCTGCTTCAGGACGCGGAAGACGATCCCGTAGGAGAGGACTTGGAAGAACGGATGATGCTGGACGACGAGGAAGATTCAGGAGTGGGCAAGAGACGAGGGCAGAAGCCGCGCCGTCGTATCAGTAGACGACGAGAGGAGTAACTGCTGATGTCCGCACGAACTGACGCCTTACCACATCCAAAATAACTCGCAGTATTCAAACAATTCAAAATGGCTTTATGAACCGAAACTGCGCTCTGTATTTTAAAGATCTGCAATCTGCCCTAGTAATGATTAACTTCTATTTGAAGGTGCCACAGTCGGAATTCCCGATTTGAAAACAAACCAGCAGTGAAGTATTAACCAGAAAATCGTTATTTTAAAAATGTATTGATCGCAAATAAGTGTAAAAAGGCTCTCATTCCTTTGCTTTAGAAATAATTAAGGATGAGTGACCTACTCACATACACATGAATATGGATTTCTTTTCTACTCTCTCAAAATGACTAACAAAAGAGATTTTTTTAAAAATCTCTTTGGTCTCTATTCTGTGCCATCATATTTCTCAAACCACTGAATGTACTCATCTTGTAAATAATATAACTGCTGTTAGTTTAGAGTTAATTATTTGGCTTCATATAAGATATCTAGCATTATTTTTAATAAATTGATAATGACAATTGGGGGTTTTATTTTACTTGTTACATTTCCCCAATAAGGCGTCAGTTGGTTTGTGGAGATGTAATCCAGTACTCTTTGGAAATTGCCCATTTTACAGGCTTCAGATTGGGATTGTTTTGTGATTGACAATTGGATGTATTTTTTTTTCTCCACATCAAAAAATTTAATTCCAGAGTTCAAGTTTGAATCAGTATAATTTATATTGACATGATTGTAACTAATCATTTGGAACATGAGCCCTTGCAATACAAAAATATTCTGGCTCAGTTCCCTAGTAATTATTGTACATTGCTTATAATCTTTCCTTGAATTTTGTTAAAATTTTTCTTTAATTTAAAAATCAATTACTACCTAATTGTTGCCAAGGGTGGTAAAGAAAACAAATCACCTAATTCAACCCCAGAACACACAAATAATATCCATTTCCCTTGTTCCACCATTCCAGATTGTCAATCACAAAAGAATTCTCTCTTGCCCCTCTGTTATCACTCTCATTTCACACTAAGATGCGTCCATGAGAATGAAACCATTGTTGTGGGAGAAGAACATCATCTTGATGGTGTTTTAAGTGATGAACTCATAAAAATAAAAAAAAAGGAATTAAGAAGAGATTACATTTGCAATGGGTGTAAGGACATTCTTGTTTTGTACCTTCCAACCTTTTTTTTTACAGAGATCTGTACTTGTAGCATAGGATGTGAAACACAGCATGATGAATAATACGAATTGTTTCTTGTTAATACCAATGTCTTTGGGACAATGAATAGTTGGCAGTGCTGATGTTTAATTAGGTATCTGATTGATTGATTGATTGATTAAGATTAGGAAGATGTCTCCTCATACATGAGAAGGAAAGAACCTGTTTCTGTAAAGCTATTGGTAAAAACATCAGTTCTACCAACAATGACTTCCTACATTTAATTCAATCACAGAATAAAATTAATAGTGATCTACCTGCATTGAATTTTAAGAAATATTTCGAATTGACAAATTTTTCCATCAATAGAAAGTGAAAAAATAAGTGTAAAATTCACTTATATCAAATTTTACAATACCCTAATTTAAATCTCTATGAGATTAATGGTAATTACCTAGCGTGCTAGATGACAGCATTATCATTGTCAGTTTATACACAAAACTATGATTTCAGGATAAATTTCATGTTCATGTACTGAATATACTGACTGTTGAAAAAGGTATCTTATATTTTTCTCCCTTAAGTTTATGAAAATAAATTTTTATAGGGTGGATAATTTATTTACCAAGTATACTATTTATTTCATGTGTATAGATAAAGATAATTTCCCTTGAGCATAATATACGATATTATAATACAAATACGTAATAATTTAGCAGATAAATCTTGATAAAGTAACAAAATGATCTATTAAGAATCAAGAAAGTTTCTTCATTTTTTGAGTCTTGTTACATGTTTTTAAAAGAACAGAAAATATATTTTGAGCAAGAAAAAATTCTTGAAAATGTTTAAGCACAAGTATTAATGAAAATAAATATAAAATTTCACTTCTTATTAATATCTCATTCTTTAAGAAAAATCCACTTCAATAAAGTAATGTGGCAGCAAATAATATTTTAATTTATAAAGTGGTTGTTCGATTTTAATGACGTCTTGACTCAAAATTAAAATGTCAAAAAGACAAATAAACCTATATTATGAAAATTTATTTCTCTTTACATACTGACACTAGTGAATTATTTTATATTATTAACTATTAGTATATTAGATTAAATTATTAATATGTTTAAATGTAAGATAAGTTATGTATACTTAGTTGTAAAATATGAAAATGTGTTGTTCTGTAATGTTTAAAGATATGTACAGATAAAAATATATTTCTTTAAAATATTTTATTCTAGTTCATCATTGGAAGATTAAAGAAAGTACATTTTTCTTGTAGAATTCATGCAAATCTTAAGGCATCTGTGTACAAATTTTGAACAACTAATTGAAGCATAAAAGTATAAAATAATTTTTCCATAATTAGATGAAATGACATTTCTTCTTTTCTCTTAGCAATGCTATTGTTCACAATTGAAGTTATATTAATGTAAGATAAGACAAAACTATAAAAAAAATAACATCATTTATGTGACACATAAATACAAAGAAATCAACATCATATACAGCAAAATGTCTAATTTTCGAGTATCTTATAAAAATGTGTACTTGATCTGGCAATGGTTACTCAGTGATTAATAAGCTCCAATTTTCCTGGGACAGTTTCATTTTGTTGCTCTTGTATGACCCACGAAAATATTTAGGAGAACGCAGTATTATCTCGCTCCTTACAAACTTCCTACTTAAGTATTTGACAGTATGTGTCTATAACTTTAATTCAAGGAATGTAATGGGACGAGGAATCACACCATAGTTACATCATCAAAGGTTTCTTCATTACTGTGCATTTTCAACTAATTTGGCACCTGGTGATTGACAATACAAACAATATTATCCTATATCTGAAATCTTAGTTTTTTGCCTTAAGTTTCATTAGGCATCATAATTTTAATATTTAAACTATAATCATTATCATAATTTTATTGTATTAATTTCAGTACATTCAATTTTTTCTAAAAAAAAAAGCTCATTAATTGTTATTTGGTAAATTGAAATAGAAATACTGAATATTGAAGTCAGCTTTGACATCTGCTAACAGGCCACCAAGAGGATTTAGGGCAGATTTTGAAGGGGTTCTTCGCTCTTCAAAATCTTCCACCCCTCCCACTCCACTCAGTAAGCCTACATGGGATATCAATGTATAGTAACATTGCAATACTTTTTTAGCACACACATTTAGTAGGCCAGTCATTCTTCTATCTCATAAAATACACATTACAATAGTGAATAGATAAGAGAATATTAAAATAATGTATAGTTTTTCATATCGCTCAAACAACTTTCTTCTGTAAAGGTAATTTTAAAACTACACAATAATTTACTCTCAGAGCCAAAAATAGCATAAGAAATGAGTTGTATTTTCTTGTGGAAACTTCAAATTTCATTGGTTTGGTTTAAAAGAATGTTATTCATCATCATTAGAAATACTCTTTAGGAGCTCCGTGTTTTGAGGCATGGGGCAAAGTGCCCATTCCTCCCCCTCTCCCAACCTTTTCTTGGCTGCTCTGTCAGCTGGTGCATTGTTTTTACCACTCCCACTTCCCTTTTTTCTCCCACTGACTCAGTCTTGTTACAAAACAATTGTTTCTAAAACTAGGGTAAGTCTGGAATACACAAGACAAAAATGACCACAAGATTTGAGATTTCACACTTTCTTCTATGATCTCTTATTTTCATACAGTGCACAAGTCTGACATTGATTCTTATAAAGTTGGTAACCTTTATTAATAAATTGAGATTTTCTTTTTCTTTAGGTGGTTGGAATTCTATCAGGAGAGGGATGACAAATCATCACCTTGAAACTGACACATTTTTTTCCTGGTGAAGTTGTGACATAACTATTTACAACCAAAAATGTCTTCCAGCTTTATTTACTGTTGCAGCACATGACAGTGCAATATGTCATAATCTAATGGAATAAATATGGTGCTTTATTTTAAAATTATATAATTTTTTAAATTGAAAACTCTTCTGAATTTACTTTATTTCTAATCTGTGGGAATAAAATGGAATAAAAGGCAACCAAAAAACAAATAAATAATTTAAAACTTATGACCTTATTATAGACAAAACCTTACATGGTATTGTTAGTCTTAAATTATTTATTTATTTTGGTTATATAATGGACAAGTAGTAGAATTTGCAACCAAAAAAACGTCAGTGATTATGACTAAATGGACACTCTTATTCAAAATGGTCTCTATGGTTACCCATTTTTGTCAACACTCCACCCCCCAAACCCCCACCACACACTATTCCCTTGACAAATTATTCTGAAACATAAAACATCACTGCAGTTAAATTTACTTAAAGAATTGTTGATTTAATATATTTATCAAGGATTGAGTTGACACCAAGTTAATATTAATATAAACATTTTTCATGAAAATAAAATACAAGACATTCTAAGAGATTATTTCATTTGTACCTCATAGCTCCTTTAGCCTTGCTATGTCCCTGCAAATGAGATCAATGTAATTCCCAAATACATTTTTGGCAACAATGTTTTTTTAAAAATAAATAAATAAATAAATAAATAAATTTATTGTCAAAAAACAGTACAAACTGCGTATGACCACGTGGAGGGAAAAAAAACTAATTTACTCTCCGGAAGCAAGCAAGGGACCATCCCATCAATTCCGATCAAGGGCCCTAAGGCAGAGGCGGATTCAAAAAATTCAGCAAAAATTCCTAGATAAGATAAAAAGTTAGCTGCGAGTTATAATACTAATAGAATGTCAATATGTTTGTAATTTTAAGCAAAAAATTACATGTAAGTTATTATCGAACTATAGATTATTCTGAGTATAGTGCTTAAAAATCAAAAGAATTGAAATAACACTAAATTCACGATTTATTGTTACAATAGACCCGCCCCTAGACAAAGCCTAGAGAACCTGTATGATAAATCCGCCTCTACCCGAAGGAAAACCGGAGAAAAACCCGGGCCAGGATGGGGCTACAGAATTTATGAACACAAACGTGCCAATGTTGAGTACACATTTGATGGTGTCTTAAAATACTGCTTTATAAAAATATTAAATGCATCAGCCATTAGTGTACCTGGATATGTCAAAATATAATTATAGATGTCCTTATTCTTGTTACAATGTCAAGTAAGAAACAATTAATCTCTACTTCAACTTCTACCAATTTCCTTGACTAAACTTCTATCCTTTCCCATTTCATGACTTGTACAAGAAACATCTCTCATGTTTATTGTATCATCAGGGGCATATCTAGGATATGATTTTGGAAGGGGTTTATACCAAAAAATACCTGGGTATCCTTGCCCTCCCCCAGAAACTTCTTTAAATTAATATCTTCAACTTTCCTTTACTTAAATAATGTTGCAGTTTTTATTAACAAGCCTAAAAAAAGTTAAATTTGGAAATATTTCATGTTTTTAGACAATAATTACTTAGGGTAAGACTATTTGCTTTCTGTTTTACATAATATAATTTCAGTAGTAATTCATATGAAGTCATAAACATTTTGACATTCCCTCTAAAACTACTGCAGGTTTGGAATTATACTGATAAGATAACATTTAAAATGAGGACTAAAATAGTAATATTGAAATATTATCTTGGGTATCAAAAAAGGAACCAATATTTTTTTATGAAATGCACTTGCATAACTGCACAAAAACAACAAAATGTTTCTTTTTGCAAGGAAATTTCATTATGGAAAACATTCTGTATCAAGGGTTAATATATTGTAAACAATAAAATTTCCCAGTCATTCATGAATCATTCAATAATATTATTACACATGTTCAAAGAACACCAATGAAATATTCTGTTGCTATTCTTCTTATTCTATGTACTTCTTCTGTTACATTATTCTTGTATTGTAAACTTTAACCAGGTAATTTTCTATGAGGATCTAGATGAGCAGTGTGAAGAGATTAAAACCTTGATAAAAAAAAATTAACACTTTATTCATATTGATTTACTTTGAATAGTTAATCTTTCTACTATATAATTAACGTTGATTTAACAGTTATACACTAATCAGAGACTGTCCAACCTCTCAGAACCAGGTGCATGGTCGAATATGTTAGAAAAGGCAAATATTGCAGCCCTGTGCTTATGTCCCTTTATAGGACTGGAAAACAATAAAAGAAAAGTTAGCCCACATCATATTGTTGTGCTGCAGAGTATAATCTATTTACACAGATTTTATTAGTTTGTCCTATAACTTTCATTTAGCTTCATGAACTTTTTTGATGTTAAAAATACCCTTTAATTATTATTATCTCTTTATGGGTTGATGTACTCTCCCCCCCCCCCCCCCCCCCCCCCNCAGTGCTTGCAATTCTGTTGCGTCCACAACAGTGAGAGGATGATATTACTTTTCATTTTCATCTTATCATTTTCTTCCCCCATGTTCATTAAAAAATGTTGATAAATCTAGGACAATACCAGTTTAAAATGCAAAAAGAACTTGTAAAATTTCTACCTCTTGATAATTTTAAAGAGAAAAAATTAGTTGAGATTAGATGAGTGGTCATTGATTATTTTAGTGATTAATAAAACAGTGATGGAAACTTAATTGAAGTGTGTGGTTTTTGTCAAACTTTGAACTGTAAATTGGTTGTAATAAAATGGTTGCACCATGTTTAAGTAAATTTACTATTATTTACTGTGGATGCAAAATATTCACATTGGTTTAGCCCATTAAAAAATAATTTAAGGATTTGTAAAAATTTAATAATTTTAGTTTTCAGTTAATATTGTATATAAAGAATATATAATTTCCTAGTAAAAATATTTAACATTCAGTCTTTGTTTATAACAACTCAGGAAACAAAAATCATTAAGGATGAAGATAAACATCCAATGTATCCAAGTATCATTAATATAAATTCTGCAAGTTATTATACATAAGCTGTTATATAAAAGTTATTATAGATCTGAAGGGTAACAACTCTAAAAGTGTTCAACAGTTTTCTATAATGAAGTGCAATAGTGGTGTTCATCCAGTTCTAGTTGTTTTTCTTATTCACATAGCATAGCTAACTCTTGAGTCAATCATATTTTTAATTTTTGCTACAATTGTCAGGGTCAGTCGGATACCCATGTGACAGATGTGGACGTATGAGTTGTTGACATCAGTGGGTCTGGACAAAGCTGACCCTGGTGTCTTCCCTCTCCCCACAACAGATTAAAACTCTCATTGTGGCACCCCAGTTTATAGTGATATGGGGACCATCCTAAGAGGGATTCTTGGGGAAGGGCACTGAAAGTAAACCTTACATGTGCAAATAAAGTGCACTATGTTTTTGTTTATTCTGGCCAATATTCTGTTATAAATAAATAAATTTATTGTCAAAAAACAGTACAAACTGCGTATGACCACGTGGAGGGAAAAAAAACTAATTTACTCTCCGGAAGCAAGCAAGGGACCATCCCATCAATTCCGATCAAGGGCCCTAAGGCAGAGGCGGATTCAAAAAATTCAGCAAAAATTCCTAGATAAGATAAAAAGTTAGCTGCGAGTTATAATACTAATAGAATGTCAATATGTTTGTAATTTTAAGCAAAAAATTACATGTAAGTTATTATCGAACTATAGATTATTCTGAGTATAGTGCTTAAAAATTGAAATAACACTAAATTCACGATTTATTGTTACAATAGACCCGCCCCTAGACAAAGCCTAGAGAACCTGTATGATTAATCCGCTTCTACCCGAAGGAAAACCGGAGAAAAACCCGGGCCAGGATAAAAAACCCGGGCCAGGATAATGTTATTACTTTGCTCTCTGTTACAAAATTTGTAATCAATATCTTCCTGGACTCCAAGAATCCACATAACACTTTAGAGAAATAAGTCATTGTATATTATTTGGGAATAGCTTTAACAGCCCAATTAAAAATGCACCATGGTCTTAATCATTGTAACAATAGGAAGAAGCCACTAATCAACAGAAAGTGAAAGATATTTATTTTAAAATTAATAAAAATGAAGATCGAAATTGAGGGATGGGTCCTTGCATTCCTCCAGAGAGTGAATTAGCTTATTGTCCTCCACCAAGCCAGTGCTATTATTTTTTACAAAAATAATTTTTTTTACAAAAATAATACTACTGTAACATCATAATGTGATAACAAAACAATTGAAATTCTCCTATGGTCATGAATGGATCCTGTAGTTATCTCGTGTTCTATGGCTTAATTCTTCTTTAGTGACTACAGATTTATGAATGTTTCTACAGGAGATTCTGAAGTGAAATGTCTAATATTCCTTCATAAACCTTTCATGTGGTACCTTTCAATGAGGATTACTCTTCAAATCAATTAAAAACTTTATTTTATAATTGATTATAAAATACTCTTACTCCACTACTGATTGATTTTTAGTTCATTGATTTTGATTTTCCTGTAAAATATTAGGATGTGGGGATAGTTCATCAACAGTATTTTAGAAATGTCCAATATATTGCAAAAGAACAAAAGCAGTGTCAAATTTGAATGAAGCAGGGCTTCAGATGGCTCCTCATGTCAAGCTATGGATCTCATTGCCAGATTCTATGATCCACCTATTCCCAATAATCAAAACTTACTTTAGGGGTGACCTATTTCTGCAATATTAATAGTTATTCATTGTTTTATTTCATTAAACAATATTAAGTTTGTCATTGTAGAAAATAGTTTATAATAATAATTTATTATGGATGATATTATTGTAAATCATTGTAGATGATCAATATATTATTTTTATTGTTAAGTATATAAGAAAGTTTAATTCTTAAAAGGTTTTATTGGATACATGAAAAAGTGTGTCTTAATCATCACCAGTAGGATAAAGTTTGTTTTCTTTGTCACAAATTTTTGGCTTCTTTGTGTGACCCCCTATCCCATTGTCTTAGGTTCTATTGGTGCAATTAATCTGTGAATAAAATACAAGAAATCATTAACATTATGTACTACCAGTTTTTTTTGTGGTTCCTGAGTAAGAATTTCTAATGCCCTTCATTCTCTTAAATTATTCTAAAATTAAGATCCATTTATCTTTCATTTGGAAAAATGTTTCCTATAGTCCTATGTAATGGACAATATAATATTAATAGTTTTAATAAATCATTGCTTTATTTAAGATTTCTGCTTTCTATTACATGTAAATCTGATGTTGTATACTGGTACTTTATATTGGAGAAATGAAATTACCATTTATTTAATCCAAATACTCATCTCATTTTTAAAAACAATTTTTTGACATCAATAAGGATAATTAAATAAAAATGATATACAAGTATAAGTATTCATCATCCCTTAGGGACAATGCTGCTGATATGGGGGTATTGGAGCAGTTTCACCCTGGCCCCAAGAAATGGAACTTCCAATGATGTAGTAATAACATTTTTAATACCAAACAAATAAAAATTGAAAAGTTGTCTTCAGAAAAACATTGTCATGTTGTTTTCATCACAGAGGATGGACCTTACAAGGATGAATAATAGTTCATAGTAAATTGTCAATAAATAATTGCTGCATAAATATTGTCCTTTGTTGAAAAATTATGTTTAATATAAAAAAAACAATGCTATAGAAATAGTTAATTTATTTAAAATGTTTTATGAGGTACTATGTAGATAGACCAACTAAATGTGTAAATGAAAAATAGTATTTAAATATTTTCATATATTTATTACATCCACTAATGGGGGTTGGGGAGGAAGAGTTCAAAGAAGTAGGAAAAAGGGTGAGGGTGCCATAAATTCAAATCCTCAATAATGCCTCAATCCAGTCTGTGACCCTGCTTAGGTGAATGAAAGGTTTTGGAAAACACAGTCTTATTCATTTTATTACATGTACAAAAGGGCATAAAATAACATGCAGAAAAACAATCCTCAAATATTGATTTCATATAAATAATGTTTTGTATCACAATAGTTTGTACATTGTGTTCATATAAATGAATGTTCTAGTACAACCTAAAATAACTTAATATATGTTATAATCAGTCTCAGACAAGTATCTTTCTTCCTCTGGGATTTCATCTTCATTACTATTAATAGGTACATTATAATCATTCACATAACCTCTAAATGGTTTAGGATATATCCAAGGGTTCTGTAAATATGACGGCCAAAATGGTCTTGGGGTGAGTAATACCGATGGATTCTTATAGTATGGATTGTAGAAGGAATTTTGACGATGTACGTCAAAACCATATACATAAGAATAAATTGGAAGATAAGCTCCTTGATTCCCTAATTCCACAGGATCAATAGTTGAAGATTCCAAGGAATCCACATCATCATTTGCAATATTAGGATTCGCTAATTTTGGGTGATTTGGCGCAAATACGGTTGGTTTCATTCTGTTATTATGTGATTGTACATTGACCGACGAACTGGCATATGCATGAACATTGTGAACAATGGGAGATGCAGTTGTAGGTTTTGGATATACTAATGGACAAGAAATGTAAAATGGACATTCTGGCTTCCTAGTAGCAGATTGAGATGGTTTTTGATAATCATTTGCATATTCAACCAGTTCATGAGTGGGTGTTTTAGAATCATCGTCTGGTATGATAGACGTTGGAGTCTGACCGTTGCCGGAAGACCCAGGGAAATTCCAGTCTTGAGTACTATGAGAAGATGGGTTGTTAGCTAAAGATAGTTCTGTAGATGAAGGTTTTTGAGAGAAAACATAATTTTCAGCTTCTGTAGGTTTACCGTCGCTGTCGAGGGTTGGTTCCGATGCGAATGAATTTTCATCATTTTGTTGAACATCACTGTGAGACAAGGTCGTAGCTTCATAGCTAGCCAAAGGAGAATTTGTCGACGATGCAGGGTCGATCTTATCTTGAATATTCTGTGGTTCCGCAGTGATCGATTCTTCTTCAAGATCAACAGATTCCTTTGGTGGGTTCAATGGCAAGTTGTCTGTGGAACGTTTTGTAACATTTTCCGGTGAAGTTGAGTCTTCAGCGTAAATTGATGAAGATAGTGGTTCTGTAGTCGGTTTAGGATAAAGAGGATATGGACAATTGATATATCCTGGGCATGGTGGCTTTTGTGTTGCTGAAATAGATGGGCCTGTAGCATTACCCGGTTCGGAAGATTCATCTCTTTCGGTATCTGCTGATGCAGAAGGTGGTTCTGTTGGTCCAGTTTCATCAGTCTCTATACGATTAATGACGGTTATATTTGGACTCGCAGTTGTAGGACGAGACACGGCACTCGCCTCTGGTGACTTGGTTGTAGGTCTAGGATAAGGTGGATATGGACATTGAATATAACTAGGACAAGGAGGTTTCTGAGTAGCTGAAATAGACGGACCAGAAACACTGCCTAAATCAGTAGTTTCAATCTTATCAATTACAGGTTCCACTGAAGTCTCGGAAGGCTTAGTTTCCTCATATTCTGTACGATTAGCAATTTCTTTGTTTGGGTTTACTGTTGTAGATGACGAAGTACCATACGAATCAGACGATTTTGTTGTAGGTCTGGGGTAAGGAGGATACGGGCAAGTGATATATCCCGGACAAGTTGGTTTCTGTGTAGCGGAAATAGAAGGTCCATTCGCGTTTCCTAACCCTACAGATTTGTCGTTATTAGGATATGCTTCAGATGAAATCAATGGTTCCTGAGTGGAACCTTCGCTGCTAGAATTAAAACGATCTACAACGTCTCCATTCACGAGAGAGGTGGCAGATGCAGTAACGCTTTCATTGGGGGTGGATGAATTGACCGAAGGTTCAGAAGATGTGGGCTCAGCTTCGGAAGAAGAGTTTGTTGTAGGCTTTGGATAGGGGGGATAAGGGCAGCTTATATACGACGGACAAAGTGGTTTTTGAGTCACGGGAATTGTTGGACTGCTGAGTTCCCGCGTTTTCCTATGGTTGCCATCTGAAGGAACTCCCAGAGTTCGGAGAAACCTTTTACTCTCCACTGAAGATACTACACACAGCGCAACGACCAATGGCACATATATCTTCATTGAGCTGGGGTTCTGCATCTGAAAACAGGCAAGCAATATTAATCACTGAAAACTCTTAAAATTAGTCGTATTTGTAAAGTATAATAGAAAAGTATGGTGATAAGAAATTCGTGTGTCTAAAACATATTTGAAACAAAAGTCATTAAATCAAATGGAAACATTCTGGAATGGCTTCTATTAGATTTTATCAGAAGGGATAAACGATGAAATATTACAGACTGTAATAGTCTGCGTATTTTAGGAGACTGATAAGACGCAAACCTTGTTTCTATCGGTCAACTTGCAACGAAACTAATTGAGTGGGACGAGCTAGTTTGAAACATAAACGATGGCAACTATTAATCATATTACATCGAATGAAAATGGGAGACGGGACCGGGGTTCGAACCCGGGACCTTGAGCTCTGCGCGCTCATGCGCCTACCGACTGCGCCATCCCGTTCGCCACCCGGGCTCGTCTTACATTCTCATTCAACGGGATGGCGCAGTCGGTAGGCGCATGAGGCCGCAGAGCTCAAGGCCCCGGGTTCGAACCCCGGTCCCGTCTCCCATTTTCATTCGACGTAATATGATTAATCTGTCACCTGGCGGCGAGGTTCACCGCAATCTAAGAGATTTCTATGTTTGTGAACCAGAAATGGAAAAATACTACCCAAATAAAGTACTTCCTAAGGGAGTCGCCTCAGATGAGGAGTTTAGTCTCTACGAGACCACCTCAGAGGTCTTTGGGTTTCACAAGTTGAATGAGAATGGTAGACGGGCCCGAGAGGCGAACGGGATGGCGCAGTCGGTAGGCGCATGAGCGCGTAAAGCTCAAGGTCCCGGGTTCGAATCCCGGTCCCGTCTCCCATTTTCATTCGACGTAACATGATTAATCTGTTACCTGGCGGTGAGGTTCACCGCAATCTAAGAGATTTCTATGATGACAACTATGTAAAATTTCTGAGATATAATGTGCATTGTGCTTCAAAACTTGCATTGGAACTTGTGTTTGGCATCTTTTTATTATTTTCTCCTATATGAACGGGACTGCTAGAAAAAGTTCAATCTCCGCCCTGAGCAGTAGATGAATTGTTCTTGGAAAAGCAGTGACCGCGAGTGATGCAACGAACGATGAGATAACAAGTGTCGTTGACGGCAGTCATTTTTTGCATCACACCGTACTACTAAAAGTATACATACTGTATTTTCGAAATATAAAACAATTTAACTATCAATTCCCAGATGAAATTTTTAATTTAAAGCGCAATAAATTCGATCCTTTTCCTTTATCGGATCTTCTTCGGTGACAGTAACGTATCGATTACACAATCAAATATTCTCTAATGTTAGGAACACGTCTAAAATCGCAAAATTTCGACGAATCGTTTAGATTTTACAAGGATTTAATGAAATGGTGCAGTCATGTCATAACTCGGGAGCGAAAATTCGACAGGCGTGATTTCCGCGAGACGGTGTAGTATATACAGCCAAGTTTTGTATTAAATTTGTATCATTATGAATTTTAAAAATTAGAATGCTGTCCATGTTTTTAAAAAGTAGTAAGTAAAAGCATCCGGGGCAACACCTAATATCATTATAAAAATCCAGAAGCGTTAGGCGTGTAGTCCAGGCAATGTGGATGAAGAAAAGACTTTTGCCATTCAGAAGTTAGAGTAGTAGTATTTATGTAATATGCTGTTTACGTTTTGTCACAATTAAAAAATTAAATTTTTGAATAAATTCCAGTTGACAAAATAAAAGTACTTGAAACTACCGAAATTTTATATATTTACATTCCATTATTTTCATTTTAATTTCTTCATACAACCCGGCTTATCGACCTTCTGGCTATTACCTGGGTTTTATCTATCTCTCTTCGTATCTAGATATTATATTCTTTTGTTCTTATATTTATCTTTATTTCTGATCTCTCTTTTGTATCTTTCTTCCTCATTTTCTTCTTTGTCTGTCCTATAACTTGTTCCCTTCCTTTTACCCTTTTCTACCTCTCCTTTTTCTCTCTTTCCTATTTGTCATATCCTTTTTTGCCACTATTTTGTTGTGGCTGTTCTCTCTTAGGCATATATACTGCAATGGTATATACGTTCGCCGTCCCTACCGCGAGGAGGTGGGGAACTCCCTACTATACATATTTGCATTATTTTTAATTCATTATTTAACGATCCAAAGATGTACAAAAAAAACTAGCTATGGATGGATATATCAGTGAGGCCCAGACCTTTGAAAACTCAGAGCAACAATTTTGAGTCAAATCATGAAATATGATATTATTTTCAGTTATTTTCTCCGTCAAATGGCTGTGGGTATTATTTTTTCTCATATTCTCATTGGTATTCACTGAGTTATCCATTAATGTTGGAGATTTGATGGTATTGGTGTGTACCCTCAATACATTATGTAATTCAAAAATAGTTTTTAGAAAACACTAATGTCACATTTCACACCCTTAGGGGTGAATTTTTGTAAAATCCTTTCTTTGCGGACATTTTTGATAATTTATGTGCTACGCTCTTCCCTCCCCTCCCCCCTATAGGGACGTCGTGCACCCTATGTGGTCTGAAGGGTACATAATGCCATTGAATGTGATTATTCATCTCAGAATACACAATAGCCATGGGCTCGACCCTAGTATCGGACTTTTTGCGTTATATTTACGTCTCGCCCTTTCCGCCCCCAGCTCTAAGAATACAGTGCTCATATGTGATCTCATCTTGAACATAACGGTATTGGTAGTTGAAACATCATGTCAATCCTAAAACTATGTATCCGATGCATTTTCAATTTTTTTATATTTCAATATAAGTTTTCAATTATTTTTATCCATAAACCTATTTACTCCCACCCGCCCCACCCAAGGGGCGCTAGTGATGTGTTTGTTTCATGAGGACTAAGTTCAGACTTGCACGATATCGGGATTTCACAATCAACTCAGCGACGCCGAAAATTATGGTATGTCATGATCGATATTTTTCATGGTATCGTCTTCCCTAGGGGTGCTGGAGTTTATACGGGCTGATTGTGAACTTTGACGTCTTTGTGAATGTCACTACTAATTTCAGCGGCCCCGAAAACTACGATCTCAACACTGATATCGGTCACTTTCGATTATTTTTATATTTCGCTCTTTCGCATCCTCAACACAAAGGGTGTTTATTATTTATAGGGGGTGATCGTGTACTTATTTGGCAAAAAGGAGTGTCACTTCACTTTGGTGGTCTCAAAAAGTGATTTATTCAACATCAATGTCTCTTTTTTTGATAATGTTTAACTGACCTTCATTCTCACCCCCTACCCTGGGGATGCTAGGGGTATATTATCTGTAATGTGGACTGATTGTGAACTTACAAAGCACCGGAGACTGTCTTCTCCATATCAACGAAATCGAAAAGTATGGTTTCGAATCTAATATAATGGATTAATCTATAATAATAATAATAATAATAATAATAATAATAATAATAATCTAATAAAATAAAAATGGATTTTCCATTAATTGTACATGTCATCCTCTTCTCACCCCTTCCCTATGGATGCCAGGGATGTCTCACCCCCACAGTGCTTGTTGTCAGGTAGTCAGTCGTCAATGTATTAAGTTTGGTTGAAATTGCTCTTGTCACTTCAGTGTTATGGTGGGATACATACATAAAACATTCCAACCCCCATTTCACCCCGTTAGGTATGGATTTTCGTACAATCCATTCTTAGCGAATGCGTACATTCTAAAAGGAACCTAACTGCCAAATTTCAATTTTGTAGGCTTAATAGTTTCTGAGATTTCGTGATTAGTCAGTCAGTCAGTCAGTGGTATTTTACTTTTGTATATACGAGTATATGGATGGATTAAATACATGATCCAACGCTTTCTACCGCACCGTTGCCTCCGATTTGTTTCTGAATACATTGATTTAAATCCGTTCATGATAAGTTTTGACATAAATACAAATAACCATTTATTGAATTGCTTCGCGTTGTGTGCCCTCTCTCTCTCTGTGTAGCCCTATCCCGCTAGTTTTAATTTCGTTTTCATCGGGTACTTGGATCGAATTTACGGGATGGTTCCTTATTCTGGAGTATAAGACTGACATCCACGTGCTTGTAAATCGTTCTTTACGTTTACCCTTTAAAAAACTTGGTTTCAAAGAAACAATTGATTCAATCTGAAAAAGTCAACGTATTACTTTATGAAATTAATTTTTTTTGTTCACCACCCTGTTAAAATTAATATGGAGTTTTAAATTATCGAAATTTTTATCATACTTTGTCGTAAATTTTAATATTGTGATTATATGTCGAGTTGACGTAAATTGTTCGCAGTTGTAGTGTGCAAACTCAAGACAATTTAAATTGTAAAAAAAGGGTACAAATTGTAAAAAACATTTTTTTCAACAATTTGGGAAAATTCTTTTACATGAAATCTAATGTATTATTTTGTATAAAGTTTAAAGAAATTGTCGATGGAAACAAGAACTGTAAAATTTATTAAGCAAAGAATTTTGTGTGATTTTGTCTCAAAATACAAACGTGTTAGAAACATTGCCTTTAAATTAGAAAAGGTTTCGAGTACAAATTTACAATCGTTAACATGGCGGAGTACATATAGTTAATTATTTAATTATTTATAAGTTAATTTTTGACATGCCTTTGAAATGCATTTTTCGTTACTTGGGGAAGTACTTCGGTAAAAATACTCTTTGCAAGAAATTAAAAAGTATCTTCAGTTCGTTGTGCAAATTAGGTTTTGAGGTTCAGTTCAGAAGTAGTTAACCATTCCTTAGTTTTCAGCAATAGTGACTCTTATGAGAAAAAAAAGTTGATTACAAAGTATGAGAATGCGGTTTCAACTTAACATAATGTAAATTCTTTAGGATTCACGTGAGGGAATGTGAATAAAATGTGTTTAAAATTCTAGAGCGTGCCATGGATTACATAAAACACTTAGTTCTGGTTATGTAGGTAATTATTTCGTTTCCAATAACTGAAATAGCATCGAAGAGACGAATATGATTCCGTGGCTTCGAATTAGTGACCTTGGAATCATCAATTCTTTATCCAATCTACAAAAACGTTATAGAAATTATGGCCGCACGAAATTCATTTAACGAACAATACCACTAATCATAATTTTTCCTTCAAAAAATTACTTTTATCTATTTACATATCTCATCATGTCCCCATTCTTTAAACATAAAACCTATTCTATTCAATCTAAACCTCAGCAACACCGGTCAGATTTTTGTGACAGTTAACTGTAATAAATAGATTAGACAAATATCTAGTCATAATTCAGGTAGTAGTTGCAGTTGGGGAGGAAGCCATACGTATACTGGTTAAATCTCCACGATCTCTTGGGGGGAGGGGAGAGGGTTTTGATCTCTTGGGGATCTGGGGTAAGGAAAATTTAGAATTTGTGAGAATGGAGTAGAATATTTGGTGCAAATGATGCAATTTACGAGTAGTAAATTAGAACTCTAGTAAGGTATTTTTACTTTCCAATGCGAATAACACAGGCATACGTACTACCAAACATCATTAATTTTTACACGAAACTAAAAAGAACAGAGTGAAAAAAATGTTTGGGGGGAGGGTGTGGATTGATCCCGAAATTTTTGAATTGCCCTGGGTTCTAAAAACACATACAATTACAAGTCTTGAACTACATTATGTGTCAAATTCCAACATAGAGTTTCCGACGCTTCTAACAATTAATGATTAAGTCTCGCAATTCTAAACGTTTTTATGTCCACATTGGCTGAAAAAAAAGAGTCATCTTCCTATTTCCATGATATTTTTGCGTAAGGAATCTGCCGTAAGCGCCTTTTGCAGTACCCCGCAAAACAGAAACCTTGCGCAAATCTGTTCTCTTCTGCTTAAAAGAGAGTGATCCAAACTTTCTTTTAAATTCGAAAACGAAAAATCATTTCGCATGTGGTAGTTGCACTAAAGAGAACACCATACGATTATAAGGGAGTTACTGACATACGAGAAGAGATATGACCATGTAAAAGCATGAATCTGGGAAGCATGGAATAACACATGATGGCTTAAATTCTCCGAATGTTTGTTGGAAAGGTGGAAATTTAAAATGGGGGAAATCCATATGAGGATTTGAGACAGAGAGTTAAAGCGTTTTCCCCGAGGCGCAACTTTCCTGGTCCGATCCTCATCAGCTTTCTGAGATTGTGATATTCTTCCTCGAATTAGAGGCAGTGATTACGTATACACATTGAAGGAAGTGTGGATGAATATAGACGCAATGTAAGATGTTTTTTCATATATTTTCAAATGATAGAAAATTCATGTTATTCCAAGAAGATTAAGTTACAAGTTTCCAATTTTAGTGGCACTGACGTAGGAAAAAAACACAAACAGTGCATGCAAATCAGGTTTGTTCAAGTCTCGCAAATCTAAAAAATTCTGGAACCCAAATCAGGCGTAAATGTTTTCCATATTAGAAGAATTTTTTTTTAAAAAGAGAGATTTCGAGTGGAAAGAAAAGTTAGGTATTTATGCAATGAACGCTATCAAATAGAAATAACAATACAAGGGTTCTTCAGGGACAATTATTTTTCTTTTACACAATTCCTGTTTTACATTTATATTTAATTCACAAAATGAACGTTTTGACTTTTGAGGTCGCACACTATACTCACTATTAAAGATCCGAACTGTAATCTTGTAAGAATCGAAAGAGACGGAAAGAAGTAGCTTGCGTCACAGATTTCCGCCTAATTATTACATGATATTCTGCTGTATGCATGGTACAAAAATAGGAAAAATCGATTACATGGTTTTAGAGTCTCTAGAAATGCAGATAAAACTTAAGTTCATTGTTAATAGTTTAAAAATGAATAAACAATTTTCCCCCTGTAATGATCAAGCGAACTAACAGCAGTTAAGTTTAGTTTCTCAGCAATTATAACTTAACTAGACACAAACTGATCTGTATCTAATGTTACCTAACACTATACCAAAATTACTGATCTTCACTTTAAAATGAATCCTTTAAATTTTTCGTTCAAATATGTTCATTGATTCAATACTGGGCGAAAGAGAAGGTACGAATTAGGGACATAAAAGTTATAAAGATACGACATTTTAGAGAATTATTGAAAATGAAACGACGGTTAGTTTTCATGTGTCAGGAGTTTTAGAAAACAAAAACACTGAAAACGAATTCACAGATTTGAAGAGACATTTTGGCTTTTGATTTTTTGCTATTTGTTTATCATTGGCCACAGCATGGGATGATCAAGAGCTATAATAAATACCAGTTTTCTGTGTTCTACATATTTTACACCCGATTCTATGCGATTCCATGTAACGAACTTTTGCTTTATAAAACATTTTTTTCCAAACGGTTAAAATATTTTTTCAGAATATTTCTTTTACAAAGAGTGTTTTGCTAGTCTATAAAGTATAGTGAAACTTCTATTAACGGACACTTCTCAACAGCAACATTTCTCTACAACGGATAATTTTTCACTCCGTCATTTTATTCTACGTAGACCCTAACTCCTCAAAAACTAACTTCATTATCTTATTGTCGTTAGCGGACAAATTTTAAAGTCCAATGAGTTCCCAATATAGAGAAGTTTCACTGTATTATGAAGTTCAAGGGAAATTAACAATGTTTTACGTACATTTAGTATCTAAATTCAAGATCGCAAAATGAGTACAATCTTTTTAAACTGACAAAATTCTATCGTTGACTTTTCACACACAAAAAAATTAATAAAAAAGAATTCGCGATTTCGCACTATATTGAACCTTGGGATACTATAATGCTCGAGGATTTACATATGCTTCGTGTGCTAATAAAATGAAATAGCCCTAATTGTTTCCAAAAAATGGATTATATTTTTTGTAAGAAATCTTGAAAGAAGAGATCTTCTGAGGTTATGCAGAGTGCATCGCCTACTTCGTAACTGAGGTTCGTACCCACATATCTACACTTACTCCTTGTTAAGTTACGAGCCGATTCGGTCCGGCTCTGAACAGTTTTGTGGTTATAATACAATTTAGCCTTTATCATTATTAAGTGAAGATAAAAATCGCTCAAGTACCTAAACCGAGGTGATATCCCAATTAGTACGTGTTATATAGCTAAAATTCAACGAACATTTCGCCCTAAATCTCCCCTTTCAAATCGGAATTTCGAAAAATCCTTTCTTTTCGAGCCTTCACGATACTAAAACAACATCCTACCGAAATTTCAGTTTCCTATATTCAATTTTTAACGTAAATATGAATTCATTGCTTCTTAATTAGAGTTTAGGTCTGGTGATGATTTATAAAATACGTTACCGATAATTACGTTATGGGTCATAACGTATGGCACAAATTACTACTCTTCATTTTACTAGGGAAGCATAAGTACTTATTACTTCAGAGATAATGAAGAAATAATATGAATAAATACATATATTTAAGTACAGAGTCAGTAAATTTTGATCGAATGCTTTTTTAAAGTTTTTCATAGCTTGATAAAGAATTAAAGAGAGTGTTTCAGAAATGTTATGATAAACGTTTGTTTATTTCATTATCATTCTTACGTATATCCTTTAAAACAAGGATATGAATATGTATGTAAATATAATTTATACAACCTACTAGGAAACATTTAAAATTAAATAACAGAACACAAAATATTTCCAACGTTTGTCAATTTTTAGTACAATTTGTGTGGTTTCTTATTGAGTATGTGTTCGCACTCTTGACACGAATTTTTAAAAAGGCAATATAATTTGTGGAATTCGACTGACTTTTTGTGCAAGTTCATCCAGGATATTGGTTTTTCAGGTTAGCCAAGTTCGGTGAAACCACCACTTAAGTGACTAACGGTTTTAAAGAGAACTCAGAAATGAGCTGTATCAATGAGCACAGTATATCTGGTTACCAGGGAAGTGATTTTTTGAAGAATGAAATATGTTAATTGTTTTGTAGCAAATAAAACAAAAATGTTACAATTTCCAACACATTAAATGATCTATTAATGCACCGTTTAATGAAGTTATTTCGTTTCATCTCGCTATCGACGAATCCATATTATGAACTATTTAATTACCAAGGTACAATATCAAGCACAATATACAAACTCTGATTTACCGAGAAGCATACAAGATTAGAATTCATTGTAATAGAGAACTGATTAAGAACCAATCATTATGACATTACAGCGTCATTAGGGATTTTAACGGTAAATGTAAATGTTTCAAGAGTCATTATCTAGGTTATCTGCCAATATAAATGAGGCAACATCCATAGATCTTGATTTGTGACAATTGTTTGAATATTAAAAATAGAAATAACCTCTAAATATCGTAAATATAATATCAAACATACTTTTTACATTTAATAATTGCATATTTTATTCTCTACAAGTATGCGATATAAAAGTGGTAGTTTTGCCAAGCCAATATATAATGATATACAAGTATTTTAAGTAATATAAATGAAAAATTAAATACTATTTTAATGAACTCATAATTCGAATATATTGAAGCTTCTTTGATAACCAAAGAAAATACTGATTTTTTTAAGTTAAGGACTGTTACTGGTTGACATGCAGACAGCCTCGTTAAATGTTTTAATGGGGGATTCCGAGAATTGTTTGAGGAAATGTCAGTTCTCAAAACAATTTTAATGAATTCGTAACGGATGGCTAGGGTCGACTGTAGTTTAAGATAGGCGCACTCCTTTAGCTTTTTAAACAGGGATGTATAATCCTATACAATTTCATGAAGTTATACGATAAATTATCGGTTTTAGAAAAGTAATATTTTATTCAAATCACTAAATTAGATATTTTCTTATTTTTCGCATAACATGTTGTCTAAGATACTATTATTTCGAAATAAAACGCATACAAAATCTCGGTCGTATCTCAGAAACCTTTTGTGTCATAACAGTGGTCAGTCAATCCCGTTTTAGATCAGTGGACAAAACAGTAGAAAATAAACTTCTCTCACAGAGTAAAATATTCTCATTTCTTAAAAGAATTTAATGTTTATATAGATTGGAAACATATGTCCAATAAACTTGAAGTACAGTTTAAATGTACAAAATAGTAGTAGCCGCCGATGATGATTCTTAAGAACTTAAATGATACAATTGAGTTGTCACAATGGCAGTATGTATCCCATAGTGACAAATAACCTTCAGTTCTGGTATCCTCTGGTATCAAGTCCACTCGACTAAGATGGACGACTGTTCGATACGTGATCGACTGTGACGTGACGCGCTGGCGCGCGGCGTGTGGCGACGCAAAGCACGTTTCGACAACAAAGATTCATAGTCATTGACTCGTCCGACTCGTCATCTGGCTCTCAAGCAGAAGACTTCTGCCCAAATTGTCTTCAACCAGGCATCACGCTTCATCACAATTAATTGGCCTGCGAGACGATTTCATGGTCAAGCCACCACGTGCTCATCAGCAGTATGGTTTCGGCCACGAACTACCGATCCTCATCAACATAACTTCAACCCAAATCATCAAATCGACATCAATCTAACGCCGTTGTACCACGAGGAATTTGGAGACTCACATCATTTCATCGTTGTAACTCATTCAGATTTCACCGAACATTCAGTTTTGTGTCATTTGAATTCTTCCTTATTTTAATGGTTTATTTTGCTAGTTGAAATTTCATGTTATTAAATTATTTTGTTGGCACTTCTATCTCTCAACTCTCATCTCATCCACCTTTATTTCTTGGTCCTTCGAAACCTCTTGTCGCAACACGAAATGAACCTAAATTCTGTACAGAAGGTTTAAACACTTCACTCACGTAATGTACTCTCTCTCTCTCTATATATATATATATATACTCGTATATATATATATATATATATATATATATATATATATATATATATATATATATATATATATATATATATATATATATATACACTGTACAATAATATACAATATCACTCAAATAATGTACAATATTAAAAGAGATACTAATGCGTCAGACTGCTCTCCAGCATAACATGGATTAACTATGAAAACCTTTAACTATGCCGCGATATATACAGAGATAAATACTCTGACTTCAGAGGATTAAATAGTGATTTTATTAGCATCTAGATAGTAATCACATTTTCCTCCATTCTTGCAGAAGGATAACATTATACAATGTTAACAAGGCGAACAAAAACACAATCACTGCGCCCGAGCTCCCAACGACATTAGCGTGATACTAATATGCTATCGGAGTTTGACATATACTATCGGAGTTGGAGGGCGCAAGCGTGAAGCAGATAGTGAGGTTAAGAGCGAGCTGGATTTGATTCTTATGCGAGACGGACAACCTCTCGGGGCGGAGTTTCAAATCATATAGATTTCAGCTTGAGGTTATATTATTTTACACCTCGGTTTGCTGATAGTAGCAACGGTCAATAATGTAAAAAAATGACATTCGATAAAAACGAATGCATCTTCAAGAATCTAGATTATAATAAACATTGCGTAACTAACCATGTCTTAGTATTAGTTAAACAAAGGAACTGCACTATGCAAGTATTTACAGTGCACGCACTGAGAAAAATTAACATGTGACCAAAACCCGTGCTACGCAGTCGCCACAACTATTTAAGTAAATATGATAACAGAAGGTGACTATACACAAATGTAATATGAGACATTAATATAATAAGAATCCAAAATTTATCTAGTTCCATCCATAGTAAAGAAGTATCTGGATGAAAGAATTCAGTACCAGAGCAATTACAAGGCATATCATGAAGGCGACAAAACATTATTCAAAAAAACATATTTCCATAGCGGCGTACAAATGATGACTCCTGCTGTTGCTTTCAATGTTACCTGAGATACAATTTGCTTATTAGAGCACTCATCCAAGAGATATGACAAATAGGGCTCAGGTTTTGCAAATTTTTACCTAACTTTGAATTACATTGAGGATTTGATTTCTATCGTTTTTAACCTCGTGGGACCATTTGTGTCTAATTTAATGGGGCAAAAAATTAATGCATAATTTTGAAATGTTTTGTTTGAACTCTGTAATTTTTAGGCTAAATTACTGCATTCAATCAAAATTTACATGTTTATTATTTAATATGATTCATATTGTATGAACGAACTCAAATGTAATATTCAACCTATTTACACTTGCTATTTCTTATTAATAAGAAGATACAAACGTAACTTGTGTTTTTGTGAACTTTTACCGTACCGTAATTTCTGAAATTTTTTTGGTGCATTTAATTGGATTTATCGTGCACATTTTGGACTTTTAGCGCATATTTTAAGTGCATATTTCGAACATTTTTAGTGAATGTTTTCCAATTTTTAATGCGTATTGATCCCACCCTGATGATAAGATTTGGGAGTAGAGAATACTTTCTGTTAGAATGAATAGTATAAGTTACGGTATGATTGTTATTCGAACATTCAAAGGGTAATTGAAAGAAACTAATTTCTTTCAATTACCCTTTACTTTCTTAAAAGTAAAGACATCTCGATGAATTTCTAGTATCTGGGTAATTTTTATTTCTGTGAAGGAAATGAAACAATATTTGACGATCTCACTGATTAATGTGCTTTTCTTATCATTTCATGGAAATTTGTCACAAAATATTTTCGTTTTATATTGATCAACTGAAGCGCAATACGGATTATTCTTGTAAATTTGGGGGAAATAGCTACCTTGTTTAAAACATCTTTTTATTTTATTTTTGTCTGTTATTGTGTTTGTGTTAAACGTATCAAGTTACTCCGTACTGTATTTTGAAGCTGTCATAATAGCTGAGAGGTAAATCTGAAGCCCACATAGAGAAAATAGAGAGTGGAATAAAAATTATCGTCACACTTTCAGTGACATTAATACGCATCCCAGCCGGAAGTTTCAATACACTCTTCCGTAATACCGTTCCCGTAATACGTGCTCTTATTTAATTGCCTATTATACATTTAATTTACATGGAAGACAGAGTTTTTGATAATTTTTTAATTAATTTAATAACAGAAACTTACACAGTGTGAAAGATTTCATCTTTAAATACTAAGATAGGGATTATTGATTCAACCCGCAATACAAAAATGGGAATTTGTAATGAACTGGAACGGAACCGTACTCGAGACGGCAACAATTTTTACTTCTGATTATCCTCTTACAGTCTCTTATTACATACATTTTGTTGTTGTTTAAGTTGAGATATCCAAATTTTTGCGACATGTAAAACGTTAAAAGTAAAGTTTTAATGTTTTTCCAGTATTTATCTTTCTAGATAATTTGAGTGAATAACATTTTTATAAAAAAGTTGAATTATCACAAATGTCTTACTTGTGTGTACTTTCTTTGAAGTTAACCACATTTACACAAAATTTCTTACATAAGTATTTTAATAAGAAAATCGGGTCGGGGGGCGGACGCACTCTCCAGGGTTCACCTCTTTCATCACGATTTTTTTGAGTGAACTAAAAAAAAACATTATTGTAAAAATAAAGATTTGAAACTCAACCGTAGAAATTGTGAATATGAAAATCAAGACCTGGTCTCCAAAGTGCCCTGAAATATTTTGGATCCAATTCACTATTGGATTCCGGTACAACACACAGTAACACTTTCCTCAGAAACCATTTTTGGATAAATTCCACAAGTGTCACTTTCACGGGATTCACATATGAGAACATTTCGGTGTTCCCTTCCAGTGCATGCACCGCATATGAACGTACCTTCGGTCAGTGACCCGCTGCCACCAGCTATCTGTGCGCGCGCTCCTCCGGCGCCGCTGTGCTCGTAGTCGTTGCTCCGAAGCTCCTGGCGCTGCTTCCGTCACGCGTCCAATGAATCCCGTGCGTCCGTCGCTTAAATACCGCTGCGGCGGCGCAGGCTTTATGGGTCAGCGGCCGCGGGGCGGGAGGCGCGAGTACCGTTCGGGAGGAAACCGAAGAAGAACACGGTGCTGGGGAGGTCGCGTTGCCGAGATGAGTGCGAATTGCCTAGCCTGGATATGCAACGCGAAATCGAGGAGAACGAGATAGAAGGGTCGTTGAAATCCGGGCCAGGTAGCGTTCGCGACCAAGGTGCTGATCAGTCGGTGGGTTACGGGGCAGTGCACGAGCGCGGAGCGGTGGCTGGTGCGCGCGGAGAAGACAAAATGAGCGGAGAGTAAGCTGTCTTCGACGGCCTTTCGGTCGAGGGCGGGAGGAGAGGACACGGGAGGGGTATAAACGAACTAGTCGATGCTTCAAGGAGGGGAGATCTGGAGGTACGACGAAGACTGACAGGAAACGTGTTTTTTGTTTTACATTTCTTCTTGTGTCTTCAGAACAAACTTTTAACATCGTCACTGAACACTGGTTTGAATAACTCAGAATCAAAAGAAGAATTATAAATTTAATATATTTATTTCTTATGATTATTGCATTATATTAATAATGCAATAATATATATAAAATAAATGCAGTTTCATTGTTTTTGAGCCAAAAATTGGTTTTCTAATTATTTTCTATAATTTTCGTACCAACTAATTCACATCACCTGAGTTGTTACGTGTATAACTCTGAATCGATGTATATATTCAAAGCGAAAACGTCCTTCCCGGTGTTGTTATTTGGCAATAGAATTCAACTTATATGAATTAATTCAGTCTAGTAAGACAGGAAACTTCGAAAAAATTGAAAGTAAAAAGATTTGATAAATTAATTTGTATCCAGAAACTTTTTACACAACTTTAATTTTCTCAAATTCAAACTTATTTCTCATTTTCTAATTTTCCACTATTTAAAGAAAAGTGGAATGTAAGTCGACATTGAAATTCATAAAAGAATCATCGAAGTTGGAATACACAACTTTCAAGAAATTTCGCTGTAAAATGTTACTTTCGCAATACAGTTCAATAACTAATAAAATAATAATTGAGATTGCTTAATCGGATGCATTGCTAAGAGAAATATGTTGCACGTCTCTATCTATTGAAGCTCTTTCCTCAGTAGAGTGAATGTTTAAAATGTCGTTGTCTTCGGTTGTTCGTGACATCGCTTTTGAAGAACTCCACTTATCATGGTAAAGCAAGAATTCTGTTGTTATATGGTAATTGTAATCATTCCCACATATCATAGTGAAACATACATTGATAATAAGTAAGTATATTGTGAAATACATTTGGCTACTGAAGTGTCTGTATATTCATGAAATCTCTTTTACGTATTTTTCGCATTTCACTTTCATATTCCCTCTATAACGCATTTACTACCAAAACGAAAATAATAATTGTATTTTATAAAGCTTGAAATCTGTTACTTAATCTAAGCAGCTTATAACTCATTTACATTCATTTTGTGAATTTATATCTTAAAAATATGTTTTTTTAAAGCTTAATATTAATAAAATTGTGTGGGCTTCATTTGAAACGTTTTCAGAAATACATACATTTTTACATAAGAATAGATTTTAGATCATTTAATCCTTCTTATCCTTTTGATAGCTATTTCTTAAATTAGAATTTCGTTTTCCATGATGAAAATGAAGACTCATTAGCATCAAAACTGAATACGATTCGGATATTATTTTCCCAATGCATTGTACTTCCCAATGTAATGCATACTTCTTTTGAGAACAACTGCAAAACTGATGAAGTTATCTTTTTCAATTTAAATATAAACAAGCAAACTTGATTTATTGTTATTTATAATCAGCAGTATTATTTCTTTAATATCATTTACCACACATTGTTTTTTTGCACATGACAATACAGTACGCATTTCAATATAAATAAATAAAATAACTGTACTTACAAGAGGCAAATCGGCGAAAAATATTGATTTGTTAATTTTTGGTTTTTGCGTTCCCTTTCGTTTTATATACCTGTTGTGAATGAAGTTAAACATTAATTTTAAATAAACCATTCATGGTACATTGTACTATTACGCTTATGCCTAAGCATGAGAAGGTATTTAACTCATTCACTTTCCGGAAGCCACTGTATGTCCAATCATTTGATCAAATTACTCGTCAGAGGAATCCACGAAGCAGTTCCTGCTGAACTTCTAGTCTTTTCCATGAATTGAAACGATATTGTCTCTCACGAACATAGATAAAACTTACAATAAAATATGTTAATTCTTCACTGATGGTTGGTTTTCAGCTCTCCCATGGAGTTGGCAGAAATATAAGTCAAACCACCTGCAGAATCGATTAATCTGTGATATCCCTTATTGTTAAGAATTTTCAGGAGTTCGTTAAATGCGTTACCAGTTATTTTCACGGACTTCTTCCTAGGAAAATGAATTCGTAATTGATAGGTAGTTTTGTCTTAGAAGAGAGGAAATTCAACATCACGACGAAGAATTTCGCTTTGTGATTAGTACCAGACGATAATTAACGTAATAATTTTAGAAGAGGGCGGAAATTTGGGAAGATTGGAATATTATAGGAAATGTTTGATTCGTGTTTGATTATTCACTAATCATATACATTTATGTGGCATCAGCGTCGGTTTTAGGTGCGTATCGAGATAAGTTAAAATACATTTAAACATAAAAGAAAAGGATCTAGCAAGAGGTCGACAGTTACTGGATATTAAATTCATGTTTAATTTTGTAATTGAATCACGTCCACTATATTCATTTCATGGCTAAGAAAAATGCTTAGAACTAGTGGCAATTGAAATACTCATGAGAAATAAAATGAAATCATAATGACATATTTCAATTGTCTTCATATGCAAATATATTTTGACAGAGCTATCCTTTGGGATGACTTTTCATTCTGTGTTGCTCTGAGCGTAGCATGCTTTTCGACACAAATGGTATGTCAAATCAATATACCGTTGTTAATCCCACGCTATCCCACAACTTCCTGTTTCTTTGGGGCTCACACGATTTACAGAACAGAACAATTTCAATACATACATAAGTGACTAGAATTTCCATAGGCAACGTTGAACTCGTCTTCATACTTCACGAATTGCGCTCATGAATAATTTGTGATGTATTATTCCGTACAACGCCGAATAATATGTCTGAGTTTTAAAATAAGAACGTGAATTTAAATACACCCGTATTTCATGACTATATACTTCTTCATACATTCGTTACGCTGGCATAACACATACATAAAATTGGATCCTACTTATGATGTAAACTTTATCAAAGTTCCCATCTATTTTCACCTTCGTAACAAGTTATATAATTTTATGAAACAATTGTATCACATATTTAACTTAGAAGGTTTGAACTAATTTACCCAGCACCATCCATTAATTACATAACAATTAAGACTTAAAGATGTGACGATAAGCTCAAGAATATTGTGGGAAGTTACTTCCACGAATCTCTTGTTTCTTTATGGGAAGCACATTACTACTAGAGATGAAAACGTTAGTATGAGAACTGTAGTGATTTCTGTCATTGCTTCTCCAAAAATTGTCAAAATCATGCTTATAACTCTTACACATTGTGTCCAAATATAAATTGTAAATATGTCTCCTCTTAAAATTAATTTACGTAATAACAAGGAAAACAAGTTCAGCGAACCATGTCGTCAACTAAATAAGTGAACCAACAAAAGAACCAGGAATTGTGTTTGGTTACTTTGTATTACTACAGTGACATTAAGTCAGTACACACTCGTTTTTATTTTATTTTACAATTACAAAAGTCTCATTAAAGCATGAAAACCTCGACTTCAAATATACATCTAGAATGAGATAGATGATTGTAAGATCAGGAGAGTCTTAAAAATTTGAACGAAATCCTACTTTTTCTGTACCTCAAAATTGGGGATTAGCTTTGGAAGTATATCATACTATCATTACTTAACAATTAAAATGAAATTTACACTTTTAAACACAATTTATTATTTCAAATAATTTACAATCAAAAAATCAGTTGCAAACTGCTCATGACCATGTGGAGGACCTAAACTAATTTACTCTACGGAAGCAAGCAAGGGACTATGACATCATTTCATATCAAATAGCCCAAAAGAGTGATGAAGGACTTAACTTATTTTTGCCCCCAAGGCAAAATCATGACCTACGTTCCCTTAAAATAAGAACAGAAGTAGTTCGCGGTTTGTCATAAGATCTACAGAATACTTAATAAATTTTATTGTTAATAGATAATAAAAAAGTAGTTATTTAACAATAACAACTTATTAATACCCGAAAATATTGCTAATTAATCGTATTTATTAAAAATCAGCATAAAAATCATTTAATAAACACATTGAGAGAAAGAAAAGAATCCTCGTTTCCACAAAAGAACACTCGTTTAAAATTTCGAATTAATATAAAATATATTAATATATTTCTCTTTTCGGACAAGTATTTAATATTTTTCTTTATGACCCGATGACAAATGCTAGTAAGGTCCAACTCTACGTGAGTTTACTCACTAGACACGTCGTGAAACATTTTGGGAGAACACCGTCTAGATGGAATCTAGATTTACGTATCTGAGTAATACAACTGCGGTTGTAAGCCGCAGAGTGTAACGTTTTCAATCGTCGCAGCTATATGAACTGACAGATAAAATCTACTAATTTTCCTGGCCCTGCCAGTAATCGGACCCGGGATATCTCTATGGCAAACGAGCGCGCTAGCCTGAGCACTATTAACGGGCATTATGATTCATGGAATGGATAAATGTTATACATTTAGAACGTACATTTTACGTTAATACTACTTTATTTATTAAGTTGTATCTTAAGCTACTTTATTTATTAAGTGCGTACGATAAACCGCAATTGTCACCGAGCATAGTTTTTGTTTGTTTGTTTGTGACATTTTATTCCAAAACATTCTCAGAAAACTAAATTGTTTAAAATAATAATTTCAAAACGTTTCTTTTATTATATTAGTTCATTAATACAACACACGTGAACCAATATTTTAATATTCTTGCGCGAAAAATTAGGAATGAGTGGAAGAAGCAAGCCAATAGGGATTATAGAGTTTTACGGTTCATGAATACATGCAAGTTACACAGGAAGAGAAAAAGCGGATAAGAATTGATTCGAGTGGCTTTGCAATTGAGCCACCCGAAAACTGTACTTCCTTAGACAGAGTGATGAAATACTTCCGACACTGAAATAGGAGATTAAATGGCATTTCTATTCGTGAGGAAATCGAATACTGGTCGGGGAAAATTTTTACATCTGTGTCCAGTTTGACTAGGGAAACCGAGTACTCTCACCGATGGTTTTTGTAGTTTCCTCGGTCCTCCCCAATTAATAAAAAAGCGTAGTTTAAAAAAAATATTTTTCCCATCAATCCTCTTGAATTTAATATAGTTATAATGGTCACATGAAAATAAAATTGCTTTGAAAATAGGAGGACTAGTGGAGTAGCGGGTAGTGTGTTCGCTTATCTCCTCTGCAAACGGCAGATCAAACAATGATTGATTTAAGAAGACATGTATGTAGTTGGAGCCAGTTTTAGTAGGGATACGTTTCTCATGCCATTTACGCCACATAATTTATATTAAAATTTATATTTGTAGTATCATGCACCTAGGAGAGGTGCAAGTAAGGTATTCACTATCACAATTCCTTTGTTGGGGAGTTATTCATCATTGTAAGTGCTTGATTGGTATTAATACTTAAATGTAGCAAGCGTGTTTGAGTATGAATTCCCCACAAAACGTAATTAGATAAGAAGGTAAAACTAAATACACTATAAGAAATTATGTACACGTAGATTCAATTTAAAAGGCACAGGTCATTTAATGTGCGCAGACTGAGAACCATAAACGTACATAACAAGGTACATGAAATAATATACATGGTCATTCTGTCATAGGTCTCCTAGTGATGGTTGAAACAGTTTAATGAGTTTAAAACAATTCCTGATAGGACATAAATCAATGTAGATTTCTCACATGCACTACATACATAAAGTCCGTGGAAATCTGAGAAAGTCACTGAATAATAACACTTGGCTCGAATAATAATTCGGCGAGTAAATAGTTCTGACGTAGAGTTGAACTTAGCACTGAATTTTAACGTTGATAGTGCACGTGTGCATTGAGAACCCGTACTAGAACGCGATATCATTCCCGTGAGGAAGAGCGGTAGACTGATATACCCGTAGTGAAGCGCGCAGTAGACTTATTTCTTGTTTCTAATTCAACAAGTCCCGTTGCTAGGTTCTAACAGTCGACCAGGTTACCTTGTAATGATGGGAGTCAAGTTCGTGGGAGTTGGCTTTGGTGACTATTAGTGAATATCACTATGTAGCGTGTCGCTGCACCTTCGACAGAAGATCATTGTCATACCTCAACCCAGTAACAGAACAAATTGCACGAGGTTTTATTTAGGGTACAGAGGTACGCGCACAGGCCAGTCGGACCCTGTCTACAAGCCCTCTTCTAAACTAACAAACTAAACTAGGGTACAGAGGTATTTTTTTTCTCTAGCTCGTTCTACTACATCACATCGAGGGACTGAAAACTATTTGAACAGAGAAACATGGGGGAGATATTTTATATTCTAAATAGAGATATATGTAAAATGAACAGGTTATAGCTATCATAAATTTGCGAGTTTTAACTTTGGATAGAAAAATTAATGTTACTATTATGTAAGGACCGATTAGAAAATAGTGCGATGTTTTTAATAGCTTTTTAGAGTTAAAGGAAATTGAAAAACGGTATTATACTATTGCGAGTATCACACATATAACTAATACTATCCGAACTCGATATCATCGAAAATATGCGCTAATTTTAATTTGCGAGTTACTGGAAAATTTCAAAAAATGCTCTATTCCATTTCACACAATTTCACGAAGATTTATTAATATCCATAAACTGGAATAAATTTGTAAACCAAACATTCATTTTTACATATGGTGAGAACTGAGATGAAAACGAATAAATTCTCACAATATTACATTCTCACTTGTGAAGAGGTGCATTCAACCTTCGTGTCCAAGGTATTAGCACGCAAGGTCAACCGTGTAATTGTAAAATACTCACCAACATCGTCTCCGTCTTCCGGAATCATCTCCAGAAAGGGATGCGAAATCAAGTTAACAGTCGCAAATATCGTACCACTAAACCCTGATTAATACGAATAATACACCAAATATCTGTAAATTGATGATAGTTACACATTAAATTTCAAAGAATCCTACATCCCAGAAAAATCTGATCTCTGTTTAGAAGAAACCCAATAATAACAAACATTATTAGTAATACAAGATTTTGTCATTCTGTCCTTATTTATTAATGCATATTAATGACAAAATCTTTTACTACTTATAATGAACAATCTGTCAACATCAGACAAATTCCTCAAATAACAACGATATTTATTATTATTATTATTATTATTATTATTGGGGCTTTAGGGTTCGCCACATATTTTATTGATAGAACTACCGTATAGATAGGACTCAAAAGTTGACAATGATGGAACTATCTGGCAATGAAAACGTCTTACAACGGAGAGTCACAGATGAATGACTAAGGAAATTTACGAAAGAAACACAGGCGAACACATTTTTTCACTTAAAATTTCATAAATAATCAAAACGTAAATGATTCAACTATTCTTTTGAGTAAATTGTTCGTCTCAAAGGATGGACATTGGTTTATTTTCCATGAGGTAGAACAATATTTATTTTTCAACACAAGTTATTGAAATCTATAATACTTTCGGAAAATAAACTATATAACACGTCCATTATATTTGAAATTTACATTTCTAATGTCAGTTATTTTTTTTACCTATACTATGTATTCACACGGCCTGGTTTGTAAATAATACGAGTATCTATAAAATAGTGAAAGTTGTATTCGAATTTACAAGCAACATTATCAATGGTTTCGTCGATGGTATAATTTACGTGGTGTGTATTTTGAACCACTGCAAAAAGGCACGTAATTATACTTGTTTTTTTTTTTTTTTTAACCCAGCGCAGATGATTTCAATAAACATTCCATAACATCATTAATAATATTTTTCTCTCAAACATGTCTTAAATATTTATGAAGCAATTCCTAAAATTATGAATATTTATGAATTAAGATCGAATACTTTTTACCAGCATTCTTAGAGCATCTGTAGATTGTCGTTTCACACGGAGTTTGGTTCGTGAACCTCAAAAATTATGATTATTCAAGATGTTTTTGTTAGGAAGATTGGATATAACCCTTCAAATCGCCGTCAGAGAGAACCATAATTTCCAGTTGTAGGTAATGCATTTTCCGTCCTGCGTAACAATTCGCGACGCATTTTGTTTGTTTTCGTATCTTAATTGAAAACAAATTTTCGTTTTCGATTTCCTCAAGATGAACCATTCGAAATGTTCTTTCATGCTGATTTCATAGTAAAGAATACGTTATTTCCGGTATATAAGGTCTGGTTAGAGATCATTGGGGAAGTCGACAGATTCAATCGATTGGGGGGCGAGCGGGTCGATGGGTCGAGATGACAAGGAAGGATAAGGTCCGAATAATTTGAGACGTCCGGGAAACCTGACGCCTGAGGAGAGCAACTCGTTGAATTTATAACTGTTTTTTCGATAGATTTCCGGGCTCGACAAATCTACTGACTTGTGTTGCTCAGACGCGAGAGATGGGCATATAGATGGGCATTTGCCCACTTCTCTACAATTTTAATTTTCTTTTCAATTTGTTTAGTCTAAATTATGAAATAGTTTGTGATAAATGCGAATTCTCGAACAATGTAAAAACGAAGATTACTGGGTTCCAAGACGTACTGTATAATTTGGTGGAGCCTACACAGACCTCCAGACTGTATCACCAATTTGAAACTTTTAAAGGAAATACCAATGGGTCTTGAAAATAAAACGAGGGTTGTGCTGCAGAACACATAACAGAAGTGAAAACATGTTTTTTTTTGTAAGATTTCATGACGCAAGGTCTTTAGCCTTCTTTTTCTGTTCCACAAATGTTCTTTCGTTTGTGTCGTCATAGTAATAAATTTGCTTTACAAGCTTGGTGTTTTGTACGATATTTTCATTTCTTAAGTTTTCTGTTTTCTTAGAGTTAAGAAACGGGTTCTCAATTCCGGCAAAGTATACTAATTACAAGAATCTCTAGCGCTAATGACTAAAGTTATGTTCCAAAAGTAATACGAATTTGTGACTTTCTACGACACGTGATTTATTTGCGCGTGATTCGGCAACTTTCTACAGAAATAAGTCCTCACTAGTTCCAAAAATAAGTTTCCGTTTTAGACTGAAAGAATTGACAAAAGTAACTCTACGCTCCGCGAATAATAATTTAATTTTACTGTCCTTTGGAAAGGAAACTGACTCCTTTCAATACAACGAAAATATTTTTATCAACCTTTTCACAATTCACAGGAAATCCTCTTCATTTAAGGAAATTTGTCACACATTGAACATTGATCTCTGGTTAATCCTGTATGGAACGATATTTGTGACAATATCAGGTCGTGATGCAATAAACTAAAAAAATCTCTGTGTGTTTTACTCAATGAATTTAAAAGTAAGATCACATAATTAATACTTTTATCTTAGCGCAGTCATCCAGTAAATAACTTGACAGCTTACAGCTCTTATGAGAGCTCAATGCAATACAGGATTCTGGAGGCAGATGCTTTCTTAGACTAAAGTGGGTGAAGGAAGCTATGTTTTCCCTTAAAATACATAAATTCAGTAAAAACGTCCGCAGCGGAAATATTATTAAAAGGAAAAGCTCCAATGCAGGGAACCTCGCACTAGAACAATTTTATTACTCAAATGGTCGGTTTACGTCGCACACATCCACAATGGCGAAAGGAAAAGGATTTCTTGGGAAGCATTTGTTGTTCATTATCTAAATAAGAGGAAAATTAACTTTGAATGCAATTAATTTTTTTATCTACCTTAATTTATTTAAATGTATTATTCGTCTGTAATAACAACACATGATCCGAAAAACCTTCGAAAAAGTATTAAATATGTAAACGGCTAGAGACTTCAATGCGAAGTTTTCGTACTCAAAATTACGTTTTCGTACTGAAAATTTCAGGGTTTTCTTGGGGGAGGGAGGGGGATGACAATACTTTAATTCCTTGTATTTCGTGTAAAATCCGAAAGAAAGAAGTATACGTCAAAATATTTATACTATTTACAAGAACAAAATACGGTAATCGGGTAAAAATTGTTTCCAGTGGGTTCTTTTTCGAGGGTTTTACAGAGGTGCAATCCTGCATTTATCAATTTTTAGTGCTGACATTTAACACACTTTCTGCCGTCAAATCGAGCTCTAGCTTTGCACACGGTACTGGTTATGATGACAATTCAAGGTAGAATATCAAGTATTGTTCTAAATTCAATATGGCGAACGCCGCAAGATTGCGGTTTTCTATTTTCTTAGAAATCCCCTTTGTCATTGGTATCAAATGAAAGGGTTAGACAAGTATTTTAGGATAAGCAACGTTACATCAATTTAATATCGCGAACACTCTAAATGACGGATTTCCTGATGAATCCTTTTTCCACTCACGTTAATGAGTTTGTGTATGCTGAGAAATAAAGCACGGGGCTGGCTAAAATGCCACGTCGCTTATGACGTACAAATAACCAAGGCGTGAGCACATGCCGAGAACAGAGTGTAGGTATGAGGAAGGTAAGAATTGTCAATTCGTTGACGAAGCAACCTCAGGACACATAGTACACCTCGTTGTATTATAACTTTACCCCTCCATTTAATCCCGCCGTTGGAGAGAGGGTACGCCTATGATGCCTTTAAGGTCTCGCCACTAGTACAATCAGATACACGGAAATTATATATCCACTCTTCTGTTGTGGGTCCGAGTTTACACGAGATTCAACCAAAGTCTGCGCAATTCGTTGCCTACAGAGGAAATGGAAGTTTGTCCATTATCGAATCATTGGTATCAGCAGTTCACAATATTCAAGAATATACTGTTAATAGGAAGTAGTGTATTTAGGATCAAACGAGGTAAAAATAGCAAGTTTTTCTCAAGTCATATTCACTACTTCGAGGGTTTAAAAATCGATTAAATAGAAAACTCCAAGCCTACGTGTACCAACGAAGCGTTAGCAGAGTTGGAAGATTGAGTATTATAAACCAGAGTACGTAATATAAGACCTTTAAATAAAACAAGACGGGCAGGAGACAGATAAGTAAAAAATTAACAGTGATTTTCAACATTGGTTCTCTTTTAATACGAAAATTCTCTAAAATGAAGAAAATATGTTTTTGGCGTTTATGAGCTGATCAGAATAATTATCAACATTTGTAAAATAGAAAAGCCATCAGGTGTTCATAAAATAACACTTCGACTAATGACTTGGTAATTGTGGAGCGTTAGCAACATTATCAAAGAATAAACGTCGTTTGTATGTTTCTCATGCAGCGCAACAATGAGCAACATACAAACGACGTTTAATTTATCATTCTTTGACTAATCATTTTGTTTTTTGTCCCGTACCTATATTTACCCTCATAATACACAAACAGAGCTGAGCTTTAGTAGTGTCATTCAAAGCATGTGGCATGTGTCTCCTCATCTTTACCCACAAGTAAAACCTGTCGGAATTCTTCACCAATACGATCATCCTTTTTGATGAAGTTGTTATATATTTGTACGAGGTATATAATAACACTTTTTTTCATTTTTTAAAGATATGTTATAAACCTCATTGATTTAATGAGTGGCCAATTGTTTTCTTTCTATGAATATTGAAAATTATTCTAATCGGTTTATAATTACTGAAAACCTTTCTACCTCTAAGTGCAATTTAATTTTAAAAGAAGACCATATATATAAGTTAAATTACGACGGAAGTTCAAAACAGAAAGGACGCCTATACCGAGGTAACGTCTTTCATGCGAGTCGCAATAAAGCATGTGGCCTTCACGTGAGTAACGCAACTAACGATGTAAAGGAATTATCAAGAGTTCACGGCACGAGGTCTTCGGCAATAGGACCAACCTGCCATAAACACCAGTCATAGTTCATCATAAAACAGTACAAGACCATCAAGAAGTGAAGAAGCAGTCAACGGAAATTACTTTTATTTTACAAAAACGTTCGGGAACTTAAATATTTTTAGAATTTATTCACATTAAACCTTTTATTTCTAACTCGCACGATTTAGCTGATTGCCCTTCTTTTAGGTTTAGCATGGTAAAGAATTTGCACTTGGTGGGGAAAAAAGGAGGGAATCTTGAGATTTGCTTTGGTTTGGTTACAGAAGATTTAGCTTAACTTTAAAAAATATGGTTATAAATGAGTCGTCCTTATTTTATGAGAAGAAAGAGCAATCTATCTTCGAAAAGTGCGAAATACAGAGGTCATACCGGAAATGAACTCCAAGATGTTTGGAACAAGAGAAACGTTCAAGATATTTCGTGACCGTATCAATAGCATCAAAGAAATAAAAAATGGACTTATGTTTTAAATATGAATATTATTTTAGATATGTATATATTTAAATAATGTAGAGGTTGTCGTGGAATGTCTACCGATGAAAACACGACATAGATAAATAAACGAAAAAAATGAGTCGTTTTTTATAATTAAGGAGAGCGCGATATGAGACGTACGGGCGATATTAAATAAAAGCATACTAAGGAAAATACTACATCATCTGTAAGCAATGTAAATAAATCAAAGATCCTCAATAGGGTCACTCAATTAAAGTAATAAATTGGGAGATGGTTGTTTCTGATCTAAAATTCCAGGACCTTAGGTTCCTGGCCAGTACCGCTCCTACAAGTTATGAGGTCCGGGAAGGGCATTTTTGGAAGCCCTCGCTTCCAGTCAGTCATCAACGAATTTGTATGCTATGTTACGTAAAATAATTAAAATTGAAATTGCGGTTGTGTTTAATAGGAAGATCAGTTTCTGGTTACTTTACGGTTAAAGAAAAATTAAAGTATATTTAAGTTCAATTGTACGTGTTTACATTATTTTGGGTGACTTACTGAATGAGGCCCAGGGCGGCCGCCCTCCGCGCTCTCACCTAAGTGCGCTATTGTTTATGGCAGGGGACTGGATTAAACAATGTTATAGTTTATAATTCGTGACGTCAAATCCCCTCACTCGCTTCACCTCCCGACGGCGTTCTCCTTATCCGCACCTTAAGATTTTTCTACGATGTTGTGGCACACGTAATGCTAAAGATCATGATTTTCTTCATCAGCTTCATTGTTTCTTCTTCTGCACTTGGCACAACGTCCTTCATTCAAGTCGTGTAAGCCCTCTTGAAGGCTCCGCTTGAAATAAAACTGCTGAACCAGAAAATCAGTCTATAAAATGGAAATCAACAGGTTGCTCATTTTTCACTTTCAGTCTACATGATTCCAAACATTGACGTTTTACATAATATGAGAACAAAATTGATCCGAGTCGAGAGGATCACGAGAACTAATACAAAATTTATTTTTTCTTTGAATAATACACTTCGTAAGTTAGAGTTACAATAACTAAAAATATAGGTTATAGAGTTAGCGGACAGCTCCACCTTAATTTCTAGACTTACAAGGAGTTGTCAATCTACAGATGACGTAGGGTATTTTCGGTTCCGTAACCTACAAGTTAACATGAAGAGTGAAATACGAATAACCTTTCAGTGCAAGAGTTGGTTGAGCAAGAAAGTCCGATTATGAATTGGTTCCTTCTGGGGAAAATACTTTATTGCAATATTCATGTCTTTCTCCGACAGCGTTACATTTGAAACTTACTGTATTTCCACTAACGCAGAAAAGGTAGATATGAAAGACGGGTAGACTTCAAGGTATGCACATCATCAGATTCCCCAGAACGGATCAATGAATAAAAGAATGCAGATCAATGAGTTTTAATAAGCTTTACAAGTCATGATAAATAGTATATGTATAATTTATGGAAGATCCGGAATCTGGCACACGCTATTTTTGGTGATGTTCCGTTGAAATGTTTCCCAGGTTCTTTTCTTTTGAGAAGACGTCATTTTACTAAGGATGTAGAAATATTTAACCGGAAGACAACATCGACNTTTTACCAAGGATGTAGAAATATTAAACCGGAAGACAACATCGACGTTCTTTGGACTTTGCTGGACTCACTGTGAACACAAAGATTCATATTTTAATTAAATATTGCGGTAAAAAATTTCCCCAAATACACATTGAAGGTAATCAAGAGGAATTATATGAGGATTAAATGACCAAGTGTTTATATTACCTACGTGCTCACAGTGACCCGTTTCGTGTCAAATCGAATTTTATTCCGTAATTACACGGGTTTTAAACGTTTCGGTTTTAAATAGCGGAACCGGTGCAGTTCATCGGGATACTGAGAAGTCTACCACTTTCATCACGTCGATGAAAATTCGTACGTCAATTTAATATTAGATAATGCCCGTGTAAGTGTAAACAATTATTTATGACTTTACNTACCACTTTCATCACGTCGATGAAAATTCGTACGTCAATTTAATATTAGATAATGCCCGTGTAAGTGTAAACAATTATTTATGACTTTACAGTTCTAAAGAGGATGGAGTATATGTAATGGTTAGGTAAATAAATAATGCACTCGTAATATCAATGAAGAATGGCTTCACGTTCATTACGAAACCTTAATATGTTAATACTTGATGATTTTTCGAAATAAAAGAAATTGTTGGTTTTGACAACGAAGGATTCAGAATACAGGGATGTGACGAAAATTATTTCCCAATATTTCTAGGAAGACTCAATCAATTTTTTATGATGTGGGAAACCCTTCATAACTTGCTATTAAGAGTAAATATCACCATAATTTTTACATAATGCAACATTATATCGTGCATTTTTCACAATATGAATACTTTCTTTTAATGTAAATAGTTGCTGAGTAATGTTACGCTAATTTTCTCACCCAGTAGGAATATTCAAGACATCTGAAACAACACCACAACAATTTCAAAATGACAAATGGTGCTGTGCGACAGTTGCGGACGCTCACGCTTCACAGTCAGGAACGGTATGGAGAGAAAAATTGTGGGATCAAGAAGACCAATACGTCGTATTTCAAGCAAATTTATTTTCTATGTTCCTATACTTTTACTGAAATATATTTTGACAGTGATGTCTACGATGAACAAGATTTGTTAGATACGATTTGTTAGATACAAGATTTGTTAGATTCCTTATTATACGTTGACTTTGCGAATAGCATTATTTATTAGTGACTATGGAAACAACTTGTTAGTGACGCTATACGTATTTCATACCTTCAAACTTTGTACGGACATAAATTAAAATGAATTATTTTCATACACCAGAGTGAATAACTCTGTTACATTCACACCCACGCAACTTCATTTAAACCTGTAACTGTTCTTCATATGAGGAATTCCTCTTCTGTTTGATATCAAAGTAACAAAGAGGGAAACCATTCATAATGAGGTTTTTCATTAGTAGTGTGAACAACTAGAAACTGATTAGATAAGAAAGGTGTGGTAAAGAACATTCAGGTGAAAATTTATATTTAAAATCTTACCTCATCACTATGGAAGCAATTTTCCTATAAGCTGCAATACTATTATGATAAGTTCAACTGGCATAATAATAACTTGGAGAAAAAATAGTGGAGGTTAAGATTACAGGTTGATTATATTAGGCTGATACTCGTAGACCTGTGAATGCAACTTTGGGAAACTTTAAATGATGTTATTTTTAATTCTCAAAGCCACTTTTAAAACACCTGTGGGTAACCTATGCATTATTTTTCCGCTCCTCAATTGCAAGTAGTGACATTCTTGCTACATTTTCCACGTGCACAATAAGAGGAAAGTTTTGTTCACTCTATAACACCGTTCTGTTCACATCGTTCTGAGTGCGCGCTCTAGAAATAAGTCAAGTGGCACTGTAGTTCTATACAGTATTGTTTTGATACTTATTTTAATTCAAATTTCGCATAAACTATAAAAATGAATTAATCCATTTACACTCTGGTCCAGATCAGAGTTTATCCTAAATTATCAACGCAATCAACTACCTAGAACTAGCGAGGCCCGAGATGTGAGTCTATTCGAAGGCACCCAAGTAGCTGGTAAGTAGTTCACAACAATGTTTGCATGGCTACATGAGTATGTCCGTACATATTCTACGCTTGAGTACGAAATAACTGAAATTATTTCGATTAATGTTACGGTTCAATTTTTTAAGAGTATTTTAGTGTAGTAGTTTGGTGATACAATTGGAGTCCCCATTCAGGATGAAGTCCGGGGCGGTCCGCCCCTTCCGCCTTGGTACGTTACTGGTCAACTCTCTCTCAAACAAAATGATCAGCGACGGTATTTTGTCCTCTACACCACTGAAGGGCACGGATCTCACATCGCATAAGCCTTTGTCAATGGCATACTAATCGATATTAGCATACTATCAGATATCAAACTTATCTTCATCACCGAAAGCTATGCATCCAGATTCATATCAGCAGGTACGTAAAATCCGATTCACTGGAAATACCGTGTGACCCCGCAGTCCCAGAACAAAAACACATTTCATTAATTGTAAATCAATCTGCATGGTCACTCCGAAACATCATTTCAAAGTTTCGAATAGATTACAGTTTTACGACATTCCAGAAAACTCAAATCCATTTAAGTACCCCCAATATATATTAGTTCAGACTGACATCAGAGTTCAAAACCGAACTCAAATATGAAAAGTAAATGATAAAAGTTTGCCATATTGAGTTCAATGGCAGCGAAAATAAATTAACCGCATTGAGTTAATGAAAAATAGAACATTTCTGTAATAGAATTGGGTTCGGAAGATGCAGGATTTCAGCTTTTTATTCAGCTTAAGAGCATACATTTGTATTCTTAAGTATCGCGAAATATTTTCAAAATTTAAGTGAAAAATTGTGGAGAATATTAACTCATGATACCAGATGGTTCATTAAGAAAACTATATGAACGTGAAGTTAATAAATAGTTAAATTATTAACTTTGTTATATTTAATATAACGATATATAAGAAAAATTATAGCAATAGTTAGACTATTTGTCTCAAGTTATTTGAGGGATGACTGAAAACAAGCTTTATTTTATAAACTAAACTACCACACAGAATTGGTATTAATTAACAGATATACTTTGCCATCGTTGGAATTCTTTGGGAAAAGAATCTGGTTGTTAATTCTGCAAATAAGTGAAGAAGGCTCCGAAAGAGCGAGTTGCTACCCGGCGAGAGAACTGCTCTCTAGAAGACTATCAGAGAATTACAAAAGGAAAAGATCTCATGGTATATTTTTATCTGATTCAGAAATAACTATGAAATAATTTAATATAAATGATAAAATTTCATTTTTGAGATACCAAAAAAAAATTTTTATTGAACATGTTAAGTTTTATTATTTACTATTTTGCAAATAGCAGTTGCACGCATAAAATAAAGTACAGTGTTGGATGTAGTGAATAAATTACTGATTAATAAGTAGCAATGAAATAAAGATATTTTGCATTAAATTAAAATCCCTTGACCTAATTACAGTGCAATGAACAATTTCTGAAAATGGGTCAGACATCATTAGGTATTAAGTAATATCGTCGGCGTTCAAGCAAAAGTCAATATGTCCAAAATCACAGCTTTGCGATAAAGCTACTTTTCAATTGTCATTAAAAATAATACAAAATAATTTTACAGAGTTGCAACTTTGTAATTATATTTATTGATACTGCAATGACGGGTTAATATGATGAAATAATTCATTGGAAGTTTCAAAAAACTACAGTAGTTCGTTAAAAGGTTTTGTGGTGGACTTCGTGACTTTTGCTTTTGCCACAATGCAAACGTATTTCATGATTTATTGTGAATAATAACTATTATGTAAAATTAATATTTAATAATATGTTTGATTTTATTTAAATCTACAAATTTATTACGACAGAAAAATAATTTTTTTTGATAATTTATTTCAATATTGTAGCATATTACATTGAATTAACTATTTACAAACTAAACAAAACAAAATTTATTTTTACACAAAACAATTTCATTTCCGGAATCACTCTCCTGTTACGATCCGAATTTAAAATCTTAACATTCTTTTTCTTTGGCTGTGATAACCACAATACTCTTATGCTACCATTCCCAATTCACATTACTTATTCAGGTCACTGTACTTTTGTTCACAGATTCCAAAGGGGGAAATACAAGATTTGGAAATTATGCGAGTCGTCAAACGTCCTCGAGTATGGGCATTAGATTTTGAATAATTCCTCGAGTTACCGTATATGAAAAAGTACATATATCTATCTCGCTTTAATATTTCAAAATTTAAAATTAAAAATTCTCGGTAAAGATCCTTAAATATACTTCTCAATTCTAAAATTTCTGTAAAAGTTTTATTTTACAACTTGAAACATAATGAGCGGGTGCCCCGTTCAAAATTTTCCCATTAGTGGCCCCTAAAATATATTTTTAAAATCCGAAATTTTTATGAAAGTCCGTTAAGACAAACGAAAATGGAAGGGTGTTCCGACCAAAATTTGCTAAGATATGTGACATTACACACCTTAATCATAATGTAAACATTGAACCAAAAATTTAAAGAAACCAGGAAGAATGCCCCAGCAATTAATAGCAACAGCACAGTTAAATACTCTGAATTTCCCAGTAAATAACGATGTGAATGCAGTGGAATCTGAAATTCAATTATTCTAAATTATTTTTCTAAAAATCATCAAGTCCACATGCACATCGACTGTAAATATGCCGAAATTCACAGTCTACTTAGTGATTTCCACCTGATGATAACAGTACGTACACTGACTTAGGTAATATGGACAACTTTATTAATCAGCAACGAAAATTCAATGGAGTTAGTGAGTTTCACCAAGCTGTGGAGCATGAATTGGAGCTGAACCTCTGGTATTGTCTCAAATTTGGAATTTTTGGACTTGGTGACTTTTGCTTGAACGCCAACGATATTCACGAACTAATTTTTTATTTAGTGTATTCTGCTGATATCTTGTGACAGCAGTAATAATATAAAGCGATGGATTTGAAGTATCTGTTTCTTTTCTTTTTTTTACTTTGCAGTTCTGTGAGTTTATTGTATATGATGTACGTGAGGTAATCCTAGTATCTTCATCAACCTTTCCGTAAGAACATAGTATCTTTCTTAAACTCATTATTTCTGTTCAGTGATCATCGCAGTTGCATCATTAAGTTTACTCCTTAAATTCTATAAGCATACTTACTATTGGAATAAAAGTTATAGATTACTGATGTTATGCTTATTACCAACTTACACGAATGAATATCTACATACATATCAAGTTAGTTAGTTTGGAAGAGGGTTTGGAGACGGGCTCAGTTGACAAGAAGTCTGCCGGGCTGCTGTTTCTACAATCTAAGCTATGTGTCCATTTCCCAGTTAAGGACCGCGGTTCGAGCCGTTGAACGGCTGATAGCACATGAAGGTTCCGGTCTGCGGAAAGGTATCAGGGAACCTTTTTTATCCAGTTTATGAGCCTTTTCGTTCCCTCCTATGCGTCGACGACCAGTCACACATCTGAACCCCACAGTGTTGCAGAGAGTCAAGGGTGTAAGAGACTAGATATACTCCTAAACAAGCTTCGAGGATGTCTGGCCAGAATCAAGTGCCTTTTAGGTGGCTTGGCTGTCCGAAGGAATGAGAATGTGCTCGCTGAAATATCCCTTCTCAAATTCTTTCAGTGCACAGATAACAATGGCATGAATTTCTGCTTGAAATATTATACAGCATTCCCCAGTCTATCGAAAATTTCTGTCCTAGGGGATTTTCCGAACACTCCAAATCCAGTGAACCATCTGCGAAGAACACCAGTTGGCTTCCGCTTCGCGCCGGATGGTGGTTGTTGTTCCAGTCTGTCCGGGAAGATAATTCGACCGACAACGATTTGTGAAAGAACGATTCAGAAGGCATGAGATCAGGTTTCATGACCAGACTGATCCTTTGAGCACTGCATTCGTAATGAGTGACCCACCATTCGTGTGTTTCCCCTCCAATTGCCGGTGCTAACTAGTCGGAAGGCCGCCATTTTGAGGTGTATGTTGAGTGGCAACAAACTCAGTAGTCACAAGTTATTGAAAGCGCCTTGGACTCTCTTTTTCGTGAAGGGGGTAACAACAGTCTTTGACGGGTTGCCTCGGAGCCCCTCCCTTTCGCATCAGTTGTTGCTAGTCTTAAGATTTTCGTTCATCAGGTCTGATAGCGTTAGTAGGAATTTTCCAAAACCCACTAGGACCTTGTCGTTAGTATACCCTTGACAATAAAAATTTTTCTCAGCTAAGCTCTAAAGAAGTTCGTCAACCGAGAGACTCCAGAGGATTGGTGAAAGAAACTGTTCTCAGCGAAGCTGTGACGAAGTCCTTCAACTGAGAGAGGATTGGTGAAAGAACTCCACCCTGAGGGTGTCGCGATGATTTTCCTTTCTTCTAAGACAAGATTGGAATCCTCTGTATCACAACGTGACGTTTATCCACTTGCAAATAGTGAATTCAACCTCTCGATTGCGAGCGGTCATAACCATTGAATTATACGAGGTGTCATCAAAAGCTCCCTCGATATCCAAGAATGCTCCCAGAGCTATTTCCTTCCGGTCAAAGGAATCCTCCAACCTGCTAACATGTTGGTGTAGGGAAGATATGTAGGATTTGCCAGGCTGGTACGTATGTTGATTTAGGTGGAGTGGAGTTTTCTTTCTCAAACACATTATTTCAGTTTAGTGATCATCGTAGTTGTATCATTAATTTAACACTTTAAATTCCATAAGAGTACTTACTACTGGAATAAAAGTTACAGATTACTGTTGTTATGCTTCTTACTAACATACACGAATGAATATCTACATAATACCAAAATTTGTCTTCTTTTATTTCGTGTTGACCGCTAAAAAACAATTTTGATCATGACTAACTGATTTTTCATTATATACAGAACAAGGATTTTTACGATTCTAAGCGCAACTCGTACCTTGAAAGTTTGTAAACTAATAGCGTTTTCTTTTTGCTACTCTGAGTGTGCACTGGTGCACCCCGAGTGCAAAAATGGTGTTCCATTTGATAGAGAAGTTGGACCAGTGCGGGGATATAGCTGTTCCATTTGTCTATCGAGGCGCACTCTCAACGCACTGAAAGCAACTGGACTTGCTCTGCCAATTTTCTCAGTGGAGGGACAGCAATGGATATTGTTGAGGTTACGTTAGTCTGTGGATAACGCATCCATGATGCCATGAGTTTATTGCAAATATTGTCTTCGTCTGGAAGCTCTTTAAAAGAGAAAGAATTATTAATGATGATGGATTTCGTTTCGTTAATCCGATTGATGTACAGGTAATATCACATTATGTACCATTAATACTAAAAGGCTTTTGAGGCTAACTATGGCCAAGCCCGAATCGTGCATCCTGTGTGCAGCACAGATGTACCATTTACTTGCTACATTCTTCCGGTGGAATGGGAAACTCACGTGAGCGTAGACTTGTGGACACTCCGGTGCTAGTGAACACTCAGAGTAGTACATGGCAATCGCTACAAGAATCAGAAACAAAATTTTCACATTTTGTTAAGAACTCTCAGTAAACATATTTTAGGTAAATTAATTTATTTTTAACAAGTTTTGTCGTTGATGTATTGTCGTGAAATATCACAGATTCTCGTCCTTACATCTAAAAGTATTCAGCATATATTTTTTTGTTTTCAAAATGAAACTGTGGTTTAGTTTTTGTATTATCATAAAAATACACACGATTAATAATACAAAATAGTTTCTGTACTACTCTGCAATGTCAGATTCAAAAACCGTCTAGTATTTGAAAGAAATCTATAAAAAGGATAAGATTGAATTTTCGGGTAGATAATTGGTCCTCATAGGAATTCTATACACATGAGAGTCTAATACACATGACAGGAAATACACATGAGAGTCTAATTTTCCGTCTAATATCTACCAAATATCTCGATTTTAAAACTCGAAGACATAATATTGTTTTTATGAAAGCACGCAGATTTTTATGAAAGCATACAATTTTTTCAAATTAACTAAATCTTACTTTTCGGCTGGTGTCTTATGAATTTTGGGGGTATGGAAAATGCCTAGTACATAATTCCAAAGACGAAAGCAAAAAGTTCTGCATCCATTATTTTGCTCAAATTGAGAGGAAATCATCATGAAATTCATATAATACATTGAAATAAAGTCCGTAATTTCTGTCTGCTACACTTACTCATTAGTTAACTGTTTCAAGAAGCTTGAATAATATTTAGCAGTGTAAATGGACCAAGCAGATAGAATACACTTTTCGTAAACTGAAATGAAAGATATGATAATAATAAAATACATACCAGAACAACAAACGTACTGCAGATACGAAAATTCTGTCTACAACGAAATTATATTTCCATAACACTTATACGATATTTTTCGTCACTCTTTGCTGCAGATGGAGAAACATATATGAGAAAGTATGTGAAATAGTTTTGCACCACTGGTTTTCTCTTATCAGCACCCCAGTAACATGTTACCTGGTTTACGATTCAGGAAGGGAATATTTGCATAAAAAACCTCATTTATTGAACGAACTCATTTCTTACTTCAATACACTTATCTTCTAACTACTACTAGTAATCTAGCACAAAATCACATCAAAAGAATGCTTTACAGCACTATAAATTGTAGGTTATGGTAAGTGTAAGTGAAGTGTGTGCTATTTCACTGCCTCTGACAAGTTCTTACTCGTGATTTTGGTTATCCTTCTCTTGATGTGTGAAAAGTTTTGGAAAATGGAAACATTCATCCTTTTCGGAAGCTTTCAAAACAATTTTGGATTCTTATTTGAGACTTCGACAAAGTTTTTATATGTAGCTGGTTTTTTGTTTATTATTATATTGAAAGGGATGTTTGAACAACATTTTATGGATTCATGTTTTCTATACATTTGCTATCTAATGCGTCGTGAAACTTTTTCTATGTGCTAATTTGGCGCAAAGACGCATCCGGCGTCAACAGACTTTTTTAACTAAATTTCTCAGAGATATTTTTAGAGACGTTACGTAAGAAATATGATATGTTTGGCTGTTGTTGTTGAAAGTCATTTGGTAAGGCGTCGCATTAAGTGTTCTGAACATTTTTCCATGTGAAAACATTAACCACACACATGACATGTAAGAAATGCACAACTCGAGTTATATCAGATACGATGCGACTATTATCTGTTACGATGTGATCCGAAGGGGAAAGTGCTGTAATTTTCCGTTCATAAAAAACGAAGTACTCCCACACAAAAATTACTTTCATCATTACACAACAGAATACTTTTCGTTGCGATATTCACTAGTGACATTCCTGACATAGTAAACGTTCTATCTTCCGTTTCCGTCTGCTAAATTTTGTACATTTTACAAATATTTTTTCACGTTTGTGCTACGGCATTATGTTTAGAGCCTCTCAACCGAAAGTATTCAAAACTTTCAGAATACAAAAGAACCAGCTAAACCCATGCGATTTAATCACGCGGTAAATTGGATGAAACTAAAACTTGTGGGATAATAATTTATTTAAAGATGAACTGTTTGGTTTATATAATCACTAGCTATATAAACACAAAATATCTAGAAAGAAGTTTTCTTTTATAGCCGTTTCACACAATTTAGTATTTCAATTGAATATCCGTAGATCAAATGTGAATAGGAATCATGCATATTAACATGAACAGATGTATTTATATGAAAATGTGCTAATTAACCGGCGTTGTCCCGGATTTTTCCCAGACCAATCTTCTTTTAATCAGGAAGAAATAAAAGCTATCTGTGTAGTAAGATTACAATAATATAAATACTGGTTTTTCAAAACATACCAACAGCTTTCTAATTTTACAAATACATAATAACACTTTTTAATAGAAAACTTAATTTATACCCCAGTTTGAGTTTCACCTCCAGCAGCAAGAATAATTAAATACTTGGATAAAACCATCCTTGAACAAGGGACGTAAAGTTTTCCGTGATAGAAACAAATCAATTGAATCGTAACCAAATTGCCCATAGCACACCACTTAATCCTTGGGAGTTAGGATATTCAACTCCCATGAACTTGAACTTGAACTTGTATTTAAACGGCATCATGACACTGTTTATCGGAATCAATGAATTAAACCCGTCTTTTTCGAATAAACATTTTTACATTACACTCCCTCCCACTCCACCTTAGGGTGTTTTGTTTACACTGCCCTCCCAAATTACAACTAATCAGACCGCGATGAAATTTGGAAAGTTTAATGTTCAGGATGAACTAAGGCGAACTATTATTTTTAAAATGTGTCAACAGAAATATAGAAAATAATTTTTGTGGGTAAATATCGAAGTCGGAAAAAATCCTCCATATCGCTTACGTTGCCTAAATGGTTAGGTGTAGCTGACAACTATGAGAGACAATATTGTACGCCTCAAAGAGTTCTACAAAAAGTTTGCGACAGCGTATGTCAATCTACAAAGGTTTACCTAAATTATCGAAAGAGTTATTAAAAAGTGTTAAAATCAATTTACAAAAGTAATTTAAGTAGATGAAGAAAAAATCAATCATCATCAAATTTAATGGGTTCTTTGTTTTGTGCATTTAACAAAGATAAATAATCGTAAAGTTTTGACGAATTGTTCAGATTTTACAAGCCTTTTAATGAAGTAGTGCAACCGCATTTCCGTCGTTGTATCTTGGCATGGAAGCGAAAATTCTAGCGACGCGGCTTCAAGGCATTCGTTCTACCTGAGATGCTGAGATGAATAGAGACACTTCTGTTGTTATGTCAGAGATGGACCATCAATTAGTGGTTTAGTGTAAAAAGATAGCAAACCGACAGACGCGCTTTCGTATGTATATGTTAGTATGGATAACTGATAATAAAGAAAAAGTAATTTTTTGTTGTTTCGGTATAATTTTCTATCACGAATCGAATAAATGTGTCGGCTGATAGCTCCACCTTCATAGCCTCCACCCCTCTACACACTTCCCTTGGCGACTCTCATGCTCAATCAACATATGATACTCTCATACGAGAAACGGATAGAAAATAAAATAGTGTGCGGACTCTTCTTGACAGTTTCACGTAAATCCATCGTTCGATAGAGAATGTATCCAATGAAAGAGATATGCGAAATAGAGGAAAAATTCATGATTTCTAAATATATCTGAAAAAGAGTTAAACTCTTCTCCAAACAGTTTTGGGCTAAAACATATTCCAATCTGGAAATTCTAATAAGAATTATGAATAAAAATGATGTTTGAAAGTATACATGTTCCTAAACATTCATACTTCTGTCTCGTAACGTTGAATAACTCTTCGTTCTTCTGGAGAGTATAAGTGGATGTTCATTCTACGCAACGTTGGACAGAAATGATGGCCAGGCATGATAGACATGCGAATGACTTCCTGCAAAGTTGTTCCATCAATGGATAAGTCTTCCCCTAAGAAGAATTGTCAATTTTATAATTCATTTGCTACTTATATTGTTCAGTTCAAGAAATTGTTAGAGGCTAGAATCAATACTAAGACAATATAAAGGAGAGAATAAATAACTCAAATTGCCAGATGAATGGTATTAGAATTTGCATGATACACCATCCTTCCTCATTTGTGAATCCATCGTCCTCATCACGTGGACATTACCCGGGATTTTAGTCTTCCTCCTCTGTTCCTCTATCTTAAAGTCTTTCTTTCGATCATGTTTGAGAGTATCTCTTGCACAGTGTTACTGTTTCCATCCATTCCGCGAGGTGTTGTGCACTGTCCGTCTATTTCTGTTTTTTATCTGGCGTACGTTAAACATCTCGAAAACTTCTTGAAATTCATTAAATGTCTTTTCATTATAAACATCTCTTTTATAACTTCTTGAAATTCATTAAATGTCTTTTCATTATTTAAGAGTTTTGACCAGTACTTCTCACTATAAACTTCTGCCCGGTTTAAAATAGTCATAATCCGTCCACGTTCCTCATTTTGAATTTGCATCCGTAAATACTCCTCCTTTCCATTTCCACACAAGCAGACATCATTTTCAGCTAGTCCCATCTTATGTAAATAACTATTATACGGTCCGTGTCCCGTCATCACCCTCATCATGGAGGTATTAGGTTGAAACCACTGTCTACGCTTATTCGCAAATGTTAAATCTGATATAAAATTTTACAAATCTCTACCCACAGTTACTTTATCCCAACGAATTTCCAACATAGCAAAATCTTCTTGGTTATTTTACTTTTCCATCTCTTATCTCTCATATTAATCTCTTCTTTATCAAATATTATACACTCCCCCTTACGCACACGAAACCGTAACGCCCGCTTCTGTATCGGTAAATCCACAAGCAATATTCCCAGTACTACTCCTAAAGCCTTGGTGGAGATGGTTCCATAACATTTACTCCAAGGGACCATACACGAACGCTGAATACTTTGTAGGATCCTGTTACAAACGAATAGCCATTCGATGCAACATAGGAGAGGATATGGGGGCACTTTTTTAAAAACAAGCATCAAAGATTAAGGAAAGGCGGATTCTTGTAAGCACGTATCAGATTCACAAAAACAAACATTTATTACATTTAAATATATACATCAATCTTCCTTAAAGCTACATAAACAGAATTACATAAATGTTCCCCCCGTTACAAGATTGTTATTAGTTGTTGTGAGCAACTAATTCTCTGAAAATATCAAATTTTACAGTTACATAAATAAACGACTACCTTCAAATACAAACGAGTTTTCGTTTGTGGAAACATATACCCAGTAAACTCCTTCCCAAAATTTGAAGCAGAACTACGTTATGGAATAAATGAAAGACATATACTAATATGTTCGAGTTTTAATAACATTAATAACCCTACCTACAGCATCCTCCGTTCCACGACCTGCTATAAATTCATATTGGTTTTTACTGAAATCCTCAGGTGTCAATTTTGTGTTGAGCCTGTAGGATTTGGACAATATTTTGTGTTTCATCTTATCTTTCAAAAACAATTTAACAACCCCGATTTTCCACGCCTTTGGAAAATAACCATAGTTATAGCATGCATTGATTATTTCTAAAATTGCATTTCCAAATGTTCTGTATGTGTGTTTGATCATCTTATTGGTAATATGATCGAATCCTGCGCTTTTATTCTTACTTAGAAACTGAATAATCTCATTTAATTTCTCTGACGTTATCCATGTATAGTCCGTCACCGTTTAATATTATCATACTTTATCTTCCATATTCTCTTCTCCCAATAATATTTCTAAACGGGCCATTCCTGTGTCCAACCAAGTTTCAGTAATCCGATCCTTTCCCTGTACATTATTCCACACATGTGTTGCCTTCAATCTCTCCTGGCTGATCACATAAGGTAGGCCCCAAACATTCGATCTTAAACTTTTTTCAATGAACATCCAACACTTTCGTTTCTTTTCTCTTATCTTATTTTTATAATATTGCTGTGCATGCAAATATCGTTTCTTAAGTTGTCTCCTGTCATCTTCATTCTTCACTTCCTTTTTATATTTCCTATGCCTCCGATTCCTTTCTTTCTTAATTTCCATAATACTAGAATCCCACCACTTCTTCCCCTTTACATATCCATCTCCTTTTTCTCGGAAATATCTACACACCTCCTGTAGGATAGCAAGCTGAAGATCGTCCACTCTTTCGTACAATGCAGTCTCCTGTCTTGTGCTCACAAATAATTAGGATTGCCCATGTTCCTGATTATATAATTTCCAATTCATTCGTCCGAAATTGTATTTGATATCTCGCAGTTTATCTTTCGGAGAGATTTGCTCAACAGTATGTTGTAGTATTTTCTGATCATTGGTAATTTCCTTTCCTACTCGCCACCTAGTCATTGCAAAATTCTTTTCCCAATTCTGAAATGCAATATCAATTATTGACTTTCCATTGTCTGTTTCAAATGTCTTGATTCCAAATATATTACAAATAGCCACGTCTTTTTGATATAGTACTTTCTCCAACAGCTGTCCTCACTCACTAGAGATTACATCACCCCACAAAGTGTATCTGGCATTCCAGTCTCCTCCAATTACAACATCATATTTCCCGACACACATTCCACTTGTTGAAACAACATCCTCCCTTTCCGATTATACTTAACGTACACATTTACCGCCATAAATGTCTTAACTCCCTTCGTTAATAACACTGCTTGCATATACTTATTGCAATACCGATATATTCGTAATACTTCTATTTTTAAATTTGTTATCAACATTGCCTATTTCCCCCTATTTCGAAGATCACCCTTTACGACAGAGGCATATGCATTAAAACTCGACTGCTCGTATAAGGTTCTTGCGAGAAACATATATCAATTTTTTTTTGCCCTATTTACTCAATTACATCATTCGTCCCTACTATACCTCCTCTTAAATTTATCTATAAAATTTTATAATCCATAATCTGTTTGTTTTTTAATGATATCTCTTATACGCAGATACTTTGGACATTTAACATCCCGTATTGAATGACTGGGATCTTTCCCTTTTCGCATGCTACAAACATACCGTGGTAACTCCTTTTTCCCCCACATGCTTCGTAGCGATGATAGCGATGTCCACAATGGTTGCATGTGTCTTAAGTGTCCTGACAGTTTTTAGAAAGATGCCCAAATCGCTGACAGCTATAACATCGCATTGATTCGAGGTAATAAGTTATTACATGCGAGTGAAATCCGACAAATATCCGTTCTTTGTTTCCCAGCATACTAGCCAATTTTCCACGTACTTCCAATACTAGATTTTCAATTTTTTATTCTCCCTTCCATATCTTTAACAATTTGAATTTTCTCTTGTACTTCTCCTAATCCCCCTTCTAGCACATTTTGTTGTCGAAATTTCTCTAAGAACTTATCTCAAAGTCCCTATTCCACTTCATAAACTACAATTTTTGTTGTCATTTGTCTGAAATTTCCTTTTGTGATGTCCGCACCGTCATGAATAATTTACTTTATTATATCCTCTGGTGTGTATTAGCGGAAAAGGGAGTGTCAAAAAAATTCCTACGTACTTTGCAAACCTTATATTTCTCTGGCAATGCATGCGTCAAAACAAATAATATTTCTCTAACTCCAACTTTTCAAGTAACACAGGGAGTGAAGCAGGGATGTGTTCTCTCTTCGTTGTTATTTATATTATTAATGAACGACATAATACAAAACTTATGTGAGGCATTCACAGATGCCCCAACAATAGGTGATCCTCCAGAACAGAAACAGATAGCGGGGTTGCTATTTGCAGACGATCTTGTTCTGTTCTCCACAACACCGTCTTTACTTCAGATAGGCCTAGATACGTTGGAACTGTTCCGTAATAAAATATCTCTACGTATAAACACACATAAAGCCAAAGTCATGGTATTAAAAAAACGGATGGATGTTTAGTAAAAATGAAATTTGGAATTACAAACGTCAACCTCTCGAGAAAGTTAAAGATTACACTTATCTAGGTGTCAAAGTAAGCATGAACGTAACCTGGTCAAGACATATACAAAAAGGCATGTATATTCTAAATGAAATCTAAAGAAGTTCTGGAATCATTCCTGACATCGATCCTAGGATTTTAGTAACAATGTTCACGTCACTATTCGTACCTGCAGTAGTAGTGTATGGAGCTGAAATATGGGGTGTTGGGGATTGCGCATCACTTAATTCGCTTCAAAATATATTCTTGAAAAATACTCTTGGCGTACGTCCGAGTACAGCTAACTGTGGTACTCTTTGGAAATTCGAAGTTCTACCGTTAAAAGTAAAAATTAAGATGAGGACCATTAAATATTGAGTTTCAATAAGAAATGCGGAAGGGAACAACAATATATCCGAATGCTACGAGTTAACGTGCAACGATGAGTGGGATCAAGAAATTATAATTATAATCGAAAGTGCCGGTCTAGGACATTTGTGGCAGACAGCTCCGGCGAGATCTGACTATGAATTAATTACTCAGAGACTTGAAGACATAGAGAAACAAATCACAACGGCTGAAAGACAGGAAAAGAGGTCACTAATCCGCAGAATATTGTGGCAGGAGACTGGGGGCGAAAACCGTACATAGAGAAAGTAAACACGGTAGAAAGAGCAGGTTACGCTTGGTTTCGACTTGGGGGATGGAAATTAAGGAAATTGAGGTGGGATCGAAATTCACAATGCCCTTTATGCACAGAACAAAAAGACTGGGTTCACATTCGACTAAATTGCGTTAACACTGAAATAGGTAGAAAAAAGTGGCTTCTTGAGGGGGGATACAATCGTAAACCAAGAAATTATACTCTAGTTTTTGAAATAATGCGAGATAATAGAATCTCCGTTACTTTACTCCTTGGCAAGTTTCTGAGCATGGTTAGAAAAAAGAGGGAGGCGGAACTGATGAAGGAGATTGACCGGAATGAACACACTTAATTTAAATCTGTTTAAATTATTGTTATTTTTATTATTATAAGTGATAGTAGTAATAATATTAGTATTCTATTTTAGTCAGTTTTCATTTATTTAAAAAAGTGTACATATGCGGATATGGGCGTGTACGTATATATAGGTAAATATGTAAACAAGATTTATTTGGGTATGTTGGTATGTATGCAAATGTTATTTGCCCTGCAGATAAGTATGTATTCTTTCTATGAATTTATTTGATTATGCCGCCGAATTTTTTTGTTCTGTTACAGGTTTCCAGTTACTAACCAGTTTAGGGCAAGCGCGCTAAATATTCGAGTTACCAATTTACGTTTAGCGCGCTTGCCCTAACCGTTGGTTTTCAGTGGTTCCCAACTGTGCTCAATGAACAAAACAGCCACTTAAGTATATATAACAATAGCTGAGATTTAAAATTAAAATGAAAATATAACCATGACAAGAAAAAATTCTTTTTATTACTTATTATCACTTTTTTCCGATACTGATATCATTTACCTGCCAAATAATCGAAATGGTTTAATATTTCTATTTTTAATTACTGTTTCAGTTCATTGAGATTGAATACTAGGGTATAGTAAGCACAGCCCACGGTACATTTTAGGGCTTCTCTAAGGCGCAGGGACCCTAAACCCCTCCATATATATTGTATATTTTATGTTAAAATGAAGACTTTTTGAATTGAATTGAATATTTTCTCTACGCTCATCCTGCAAATGTACAAGGTGTTCATATTTGCGCGTAACTCGGCTACCTATTACACTGATATACTCTTTCTTCTCCTATAATAATGTCTGTAATGTCTTTGCTATATCGATATACTTTCCTTATTCCGTCTCTCCAACAAAATTATCTTATTTTGAGGTATTTCCCACCTACTACTGCTGCATATGTACGTGATGTATAATGTGTATTGTTTCTCCGTTCCTCCCTTAGTCTTCGATCAACGACCTTCCCTAATGTTGCTATCAGCTCATCCTCATTTCTCTGCTCAATCTCCTTCCTCCCCTCGCAGAGCATATTCATCCTATCATCAATTACTGTAATAACATGATCCAGAATCTCCTCAACGCGCTACACCACCTCTTCTTAATAGTCCCTTATCTGTTCCAATATCACCATTTCCCTGTACACTTGTATTTACTACTTGCTTTAATTTTTTACTGAATCTCCCAAATTGCCTCGTTTTTGTAGTTCATCATTACGCATTTTGAGTTGTATATTAGTCCGCTATACATCTGTTACCCCATCCATGATACTTTTCCGTAAATTACTGTATAAACGCTGGAATTTATCTCCTGCAAAAATCTCATTTTGATGAGTAACATGTAGTCTTGTAGGCTTTCACGACCGGCTTCTTCAGATAAAATAATATTTTCCGGGCCATTATGTCGTGATCTATTGGGATAGAACCCGAACGTTTCGCCTGCGACTGCGGCAGGCATCTTCAGCGGCGTGGACGGAGACGTCTGTTCAGGAACTCGCTGGTATCTGACGCTGGGACTGCGGGAGGTGGCGTATAAGTAACCTCTACCCCCTCAATTGCTCCGGGTCTCCCATTGGCGGGCCGCTGCGATTGGACCGCGCTCCCTGTACCGGTCTGTGATTAGTTGGGAGAGTAACTTTTCTATGGAGGCATTCCATATCAACCCTTTGTTCTGCAATCTATTCGATGCGCTCTATTTCAACACTCTCTTTCATCTTTGTCCGAGGTTCCGGTGGGGCCCCATCCTTCCGCGCTGTTCTTCTACTTAAGGCATAGCTTGGAAACAGTGAACCATCTGGGATATCATCTCCCTAAGACATTGTTTCTCCGACATCCATCTTGGTCAGCACCACCACAGGTCTTTTCTTCACTTTAACTTCCGCCATTGTTCCTCCCAAAAGCGCCTCTTTGTCAACCATTTTCTTGATATTCTTACGTTATTACGTATATCTTTCTTATTACCTTATTGCAGAAAATTCAATTTCGTCAAGAAAGAATCTCCTTATTCCCCAGAATAATTCATTCTTCAGATCACTTCTAATCAACTATTCGTCTTTCTACGATTTCCTATAACTTTTCCCCTAAAAGCTTGTGTTTAAAATGTTTCATATAAAAATTGATCAAATAGATGCACTGAATAAGACACGTTTCACCCCACTTTAATATGCCAAACAATTCTCAAGTTAAACCAATAAATCATAAATGCACGTTTCTCTGTCACGTGCTAATCACCTGTCCCATCCACACGACACCTCCCATTCGGGCCAAATTCAGTATGGAGGTGTAGGTAATGCCCTTACACACACCCTTCAACTTTTATAACATCAGCCGGAGTAGTTATGCCCTAGAGGCAATTTTGTATTTTCAATTTATGTAGTACCATGCGTCTTTGTAGGCAGTGCTGATTTCGGACACCTATAGTAGACTACTTAACTTTACGAAACACTTTATACACTATGTATTGTTCGTTTTACGTTCTACATATAGTAGGCGTCATATAACAACATGGGGTATTCTGTGGCGCTTTCTAAACAACACATAAAGTTACTTTTGGAGAAATACATCTTCGATGATTTTATTAGTATTAGGAAGCCACGGCATCTATTCTCATCGAGATTTTTGATGAAGCAGGCTCTACATCTAATTAGCTAACTTTCATACAATTTCAAAAACTTTCCGTCAACGGGTTACCTTATTTTCAGCCTATTTGTATGACCTGTGTTTATGGATGTTGTCTCGTACGTTACACGTTATGCATTATATCTTTCACAATATTATTCCAATCAACCTCAACATTTCCAGAATAGTTCGGATATCCTCGTCTTGTCTTCTGATATAAATCTAATCACTAATGCTCTTCATAGAGCTACGTTACCATGCACTTCTTTTGCGTAACCAATGTCCTCAATAATATTCATCATATAAAAATGATTAATTTTCGACCCCTATGGACCGAAATAAGTCAAAAGTTTTCACACACACTCGAGTAAAGTGATACTTGTTATCAAATAGCCCGTAAAACGCCCACCTATACCTATTCTAATCACTCAAACGAGGAAGGCGTCTGGCAATAACCAGGCTCTACTAGTGAGAAAACATGTGAATAGCATGAGAAATTGAAAGGTCGGAAAAAGAAATAATTACATATGGCTACGTTCCCAAAATTCGCACTGAAAGACGTGAAAAGTAAATTAGTTCAAGCAAGATAGTTTTAGAATAACTCACAGGTTATGGAAATATCTAAAAATACTTTAGGCGTTTTGAGAAAAGTAATGTGTCCGTATGTTTGTATCACGGGAGAAGACGATTGAGATCGTATATCATGCGATTGTCCTCTGAACATTAGTTAGAAGATGGATTGTAAGATATGTTAAATATCAACATAGAAAACAACGTTTTAGAAAAAAAACAACGTTTTTTTCACAGAGTACGCCACAGAGATACAATTATTTCGAAATAAAATAAACTTTGGCCATAGAATATAATTTGGTGTATATAACTAATAAAGTAAATTAACAACTTAATAGAATACAATGGAGAGTAAGATAATGAGGACTTTTAAGACTGGATGATCGTGATAATGATAACCGATCAAATGAAATGAAGATGAAGTAACACTTTTCGAAACATGTGTTGTATATACTCAAGCAAAAAATATATATCATATCTTTTTGGTAAAAGTAACTGAAAATTGTCCGACAAAATATGAATTGAAAATCGTAAAATGTCTTTTGATATGTTTACTGGAATATAATTACTTGGTTGTCTTGTACGGACGTTCAACTCTAATGAGTATTTTTTTCAGACAACGTGACGATAAATTAATGAATCCGACTTTTGTTTAAAGTGTTAATTTTTACAAGTGACCATGAAGTTTTCCATCATGATCAACGATTTGTAAGTGGCATTTTCCGTGTTTCGATGGCGTTCACTTTTAAATCTCAGTGTTTTTCACAAAAACAAACTTAATGTCGGGTGTTCAACTTAAATCCCCCCATCGGAAGGAGAAATAGTAAAAACGTAGATAACAGATTAGTAGTTTTCTGTAAGCAGTCAAGCAGTAGATCTAATCATCCGCTTTTTATTATACATTTTATCCTTTTACATTATCACAACATTTTATGCTTCTTTGTTATGAAACGTATTTTTCATATCTGAGGTCTTCGAAAGAAATTCTCATAAACAGATCTAATATTATACAGAAATTTTTATAACTAGTAATGAAAGAAAATATTACATATACATTTTGATGATTGTTCTCTGATATATTAGACATTTATAAATAAATTCCATAATAAAATATCATTACATATTAATTTTTAAATAAATAAATATGTTGTCAAAAGAGCCGTTGCTACCTGCGTATGACCATTTGAAGGGCAATAAACTAATATTTTCTCCGGAAGCAAGCGAGCATCCCAAGAGGTTTTGATTATAAAAGATCGGGCAACGACCGGAACTAACCAATTAATATTTAAACTAATAATACATAGATTTAAAGGTATATTTTATAACTTTTTAATGAATTTATATTGCAAATGTCTTGTTTGATTCAACATGATGTAAAAAGCACAAACTATGTTATATTACTTTTTCAATCACTGTCCCCCCTCCCCTCCAGAAAAAAGGAACGAAAAAGAGAAATACTGGCTTTCCTGTCTTCATTAGTACCACCAATTCACATCAAACTCACAAAAAATTCCTCCAAATCATTCTGATGATAAACTAAATTACTATTATTAGGATTGTTAGTCCTCGTGGATAATTCTGTCATAGTTGAAATCCTTAATTTCCACCTAAATCTCTGTAATTCGTAGAAAAATGAGCTTCTTAACTTGAGTTCCTGTTCTTCTTCCCCCACTTTGCCTTCTCGTTCTGTCTCACGAAGAGCGCGTCTCCAAGACCCTCCAGCCAGTTCACCTTGCGAGCGAGGGCCGTACAGTGGGCTCACATCGAATTCTCTGTAGTCGATATGAAATATCATACGAACTTCAGTATCCAATAGCCGCATTTTCTCCTCGGTATGTTGTGAAAGCAAATATAAACCGTGATATTCCAGACCACGCTTTATGTTATTAAAGACACTGAATAATAAAAACTATGATATACTTTGCGGGAGTTGTAAAGGGGTCTTAGCAAATTATGTTTTCATGAGGAAACCGTACCCGGAAATGTTCAATTTCGTGAACAATTAGTTGATACATCGAATCTATTTCAAACCTACTTGACTGTAAGCTAACCAAATTGACAAGAGGAAAAGTTCGTCATATTCGAGCAAAGTATATTGTATTATGAGATGTAGTGCTTTGACTTTCACGACACTGTGAATTTTGTCATTGAGTAGCACTGTGCAGAAGGATGCAGTACTGGATGGTGAAAGACACATTGCAGAGTGCATCGAGATATTATTAATTTCCGATGAATCTAGACGTAATGAAAAAGCAATACAACACATTAGCAAGAATGTTTTCCGCATCGGGTCATTCAATCATACCATTTTGCCAGAGCAACTGTCGCGGGAAACAGGAACGATACTGACATGGACGCACCGCAATCGCGCTTTCAAGAGGACGCTTTTAATCGAGTGAAAGACAACTCGAACCATTGCTTGTACCATGAATGTGTCCAAATGAAGTTTCGGATGTTCTGCATGAAAAGTTATTTCACCTTTACCATTCCCAGAAAACAAACATGGGCCCGGTAGATTTTGCTACACTAGGCAATTTCTGAACGTAATCAATCGATAGCGTCGTATCGACATTCCTGAATTATTTTCTCGTATGAAGCACATTTCACCACTGAAGCTGTCTTCGACTGTAGTTACTAGAATACTTGGGATTAAGAAAATCATGTGTTACACTACTATGTGACATTCAACAACGGTTCGGCAACTATGTATGGTCACAGATGGTCGCAGACTTCACGTCCTGTATTCCGTGACTTCACGTTCTGTACTCTTTGCCGTATACGTTCAGGTAAAGGCAAATTAAACACAATATTAAACCTTCCTTAATCTAACAAATCTACGTTTAGAATCATCCGACCTTAAGTGGCCTAAGTAACAATAAAATCAGTTGATAAAGTTTAGGATGAGAATTCATATAAAGTTTATAATATTTCAGGAGATATCACTTTTACCTAATATAGCAAATCTATTCTTACATTTGGTAAGGGAAGAGAAAATATTTGGCGTGAAAAAATGTTTCATTACAGTATCATCAGCAATATTTGTCACATGTAGTTAATGTGCAATAATATTGGTTGTTCATTCACTTGCAAAATAAATATTTTGGCCAAATTATAACATTTCATCTGGTAGTAATGACATTTTTTGTTCTACCTTTCTTTTAATTGCTATACTAACCATTGTACAAATAGTCATTTAAACCGAAAACTACGTAGTTCTCGTAAACAAGATGTTTAAATAATAATGTTATTTTGTTGTGAAGCGATTTTTGGTCTGATATAAAGTAAACTTAAAGTACGTGTACTTGGTCTGAACACTAGTAAGACTAGAACAATCGTCAAAGTTCTATTTCTTCTTCATTCTCAAGAAGATAATTGTGTACTAATATATTTATTTAGTTGATTATTTACTGAAGTTGAACGTAAATGTCAGTTTAGTACATGCAAATAAATAAATACCCAATAAAAGGTTATAATGTTAAGTTGATCTTTGAAAGTATGTGAACACGCAATTTCCGAAACCTCTGCATTCTAATTTTTATTTTGATCTTCTACATCGTTCTTTCAGACCTTTGTGTGCCGTCGTACTCTGGCTTCCGCCATCCTTGCCACACCACCTGCTCGTCTCCATATCATACTCGGACTGCGACTGGCAAGGAACGTGTCCGGTTCATGGCGTTCCTCAGCAGTCAGAATTGGACTCGAAGAAATGTTTCTTTAGTGGCAATCGCTAGTGATCAGTGGTTCGTGAAGATCATAGATTTGGTGGTATCGTTGTGTGATTGACCTGTGAGCAACACGTGTTTACCAGCGTGGTTGTGTGGTGGTGGCTGTCACGCAAGTTCCCGTGGCGGGAACCCGCCGGAGTTCGACGCAAATCGCCGACCGAAGGATTCTTAAATTGAGGAATATAGCGAAGAGAGCAGCTTACATCGGCAATGGTGAGAGGAAATAACAAAAGTTGTTCTGACGATATCATGGCTCTTTTTGTAAAGAAAATCATAATTATAATGAGGCATTGAGTCCCTGAATAGGTTAAATAATGTATTAGAAACGACCAAGTCAAGCAGACAATTTCTTCTGGGGTGACGTCAATTAAATAATACATTATTCAAACCACAGTACATTTTTTCGTTCGGCTTGCATGTTTTATTACATTAACATTCACTACAGAAGATATTGTTTGTATGACTTGGTTTTTAACATTACATTAATTCATGTTTCGTATGTAAGGTCCTAAGAGAGGGATGGGTATATTTTCCTTTTCAAGTCTAATAAATTCGAGAATGAATCTTCTTGAAAACCCTTTTATAAATAGTGTATTTTTCATTTGGTTAATGATATAACCAAATATTTTTTGTTTTTCAATATAGTTAATAGTCTTTTTGAGACATATTACTGGAATACCTTAAGTACAATAACAATAACAAATATTAAATAAATATAATACAAATTATGCATGAGCATTTTAAAATTTTCAAGATGTTTAAGTCGGGCAAAACCACAAAAAGCGTAAGAACCATAGCGCTGTGAAAAGTAACTCGATACTGGTTTTTTGTAACGAAGAATAAGAATACGTAGGCACTAACTAACATAAAAAATTAGTTATAATGTAATTACAAACATTACGAAACAAGAAGATATAATTCGCAAAAGTAATTTTTGAATATTCCATCATTCAACGACACTAGACAAAATATCTAAAACTCAGATAATTATCTGTATTCAGGAGACAAACACATTAATATTTCGAGTTTGAAGAGCGGAAATTTTTGAGTAAATGGATTTGAGTTTGAAGAGAGGAAATTTTTGAGTAAAAGTCTAACAAAAAATGAATATAAATTGGGTCGACTATAAAATCTTGTTTCCTATTGAAATTCAAAAATATATTTTTGGAATATGAAAAAAGAAATTTATTATTAAGGAGCACAAATTGGATACATACTGTTACAGCAAAAAAATTTAATTTATTAATAGATATATCTTGCTTGGAAATGGATTAAAAATATCAAATGTGCTTACAATATTTAGGAGCAATAATTTTGCGAGGATTTTTCAGTAAAAACATTTCCTAGTACGTTTCCTCTTTTTTGTGTGGTAGAAAAAATATTGTACGAATTCCATCGCAAAATAAAATTCATCAAGTAAATCCAACAAGGACTGAGGTTCATTCAATATTTTTTGTGACCGTGCGTCTCGTCCTCGTGCATTTCGGCACCACGGAGAGATGGTCACTTTCCAATAATGTCGTATACCACAAATAGAACACGTAACTGTCAAAAGACTTACTCACTCCATCCATGATGCACTTCGTCACTAGGAAGTCACTAGGAGAAATCTTCCCTTCAAGAGGAAGGCCTGAAGAATAACAACCTCTAAATAATTTCTTCCATTAGTTTTCTTGTAAAGATAAATACTCACTCATGCAATTATTTGTAGTTTAATAATTTACGAATTACTTGGTAGAATCCTATTTTAGTAAGACTTTAAATTGTAATAATAATAAGAACAATAAT
>NNCF01129727.1:442885-518523 GCA_002313205.1 Laupala kohalensis
TATATATATATATTAAAAGTATTTATAAATTATTTAAAATTTCAAAAGACTGTTTTTAAGAGTTATTCCAAGTGCAAAGCATGGTTAATATTGATAAATTACAAGATCAAAATAATTAAAGTCAATCTTAACTCGCAAGACTGTTGATTATGAAGCTAACTAAAGTGTCCGCCAGAGTTCTATTGCGTTAAGTGAGATGGACATGGACAATCCACTGAACGTATAATTTAAGTGACTAAATCATATTATGACTGTACATAAAATCTATGAAGAATTATGTTTTAAAGTACATAATTTATGAGTGAAATGAAAACCAAAGAATTCAGAGTTCTTAACTATTCGCTTTGTTTATAAAGCGTTCTGTAAAAAGCATTTTTCTTCGGTCTGGATTTTAAAATAATCCGTAATTACGAAGATAGTAGCATACAAAACAGAAAACTGTGAATATATTTGTAGATTTTCTTCGTAGTAGTTAATTTTTGAAATTAACAAAAGTGAAAATTAAACATCACGATAGTAGAGAAATATGGATTTCAGAATATTATTTAAGAAACTCGGGCAACACCGGGTAAAATAAACTAGTATATATAAAATCAATAAATTCAAATTTAAGTTTAAGATTAATTCCATTGAATCACAATGTAATTGATAATCCATGTATAACGTATCTTATTTAATATCTTTTCTTCTACTTTTCTACTTAATTAAATAAATAACTGAATGTATTGAAAAATTTCTATCATTATAGTTCCATATGCATTACGTTACTTGGAATAAACTTAGTTACCCATTATCGAACCATTCACCATTAAGGAACAGCTTTTATAAATGTTTTCATGAATATTAGTGTGCACAGTTCATAAGAATCCTACAACCTCTCTTCTGAAATTTAGCTCTCTCAAGGTACAAGTAAGTTTCTATTAAGCGAAACTTATTTCAAGTTCTCCCCCTCTCCTCTCACTTACTTTCTCTCAAACAAAGAATTTTTGAAGAATCAGAATTTATAAAAGGATAGAATATCGATTCCTGTAACGCTTTATAAGAATATCTACGAGGTAATTAAAACTTCAGATGAGGCTATGGCTCGACCACGGGCTAAAAAGCCATAAAAAGAAGAGGAAAAGAACTTCGTACAAATTTGATGAAACGTTTAGATACTAAAAGAGGAAAGTATTTAACCTTTTACCTTCCCTGTTTTCAGTTACGAAATGAGGATAGCATTTTTTATTCAAATATATTTATTTTACTACAGTTTATATTAACGTTTTTGCGTGTCCAAAATATTGTGCGATATGTCGAAAAATTTCTTAAGTAAAACATTTTCCGTTTAATTTTCTCAATGTCTAAAAAACTTACTTCTTGGAAAATCATTTCTAGAGGTCAGGAAGGAGAACGTAAATAATGACGTATTCAGCTATCCGGAAAGAGGACACTTGCAAATGCCTTCGAACACTCATCATGTATTCATTTATAAGGAATTATACAAGAAACTAAATTATTTGCTTTGGTATGTCACCGATATAACTTTATCTTGGGAATAAGTTCGCTTACATTTTATTCTATAATCCGAAAAATTTGAATGGCTCTTTCTTTTCTAGACGATTACAGTATTTGCTCCGTACTTCGAGTGTATGGAAAATCTACATCAAACTCCTTCCCGATGATATATAAGAACTCGTACTTCAGATGATGGATTCAGACTTTTTCTTCTAATTATACAACTAAAAATAAATACATGACAAATAAGTCTGGGATTTTAAATTTTAATAATACTATTTTCGAAAATCAGGATACCGAACACTTCCAAGTTATATGTTGTACTGTCATTTTCGAATTTTTATAACGATTTATCTATAAGGGTTCGCAAACGTAAACAAGTGCGTTTATTATGAAACGCTAGAAAAAAGTTGAGTGTTTAGTACGTGAAAAAAAGAAAGTGAACGATTTTAAAAACTTACATTCCAAATGTTTAATTCTTACATTTTCGTATGTTTAGAACAAATACTTTCATTAACCTAACATATGCGTGACGTATATTCTCCATATTTTGATAGCAATTTACTCGAACTCACCGAAGAAAATCAAAATAGTGGTACAAAACCATTGCACATACTTTCTCATATTCGCTTCACCGTCTGCAGCATAGAGTGAAAAAATTCTACAGTGAAAGGGTCATTTCTGGCGTGGTCCTCTATATTTTGGGTGTCTTCCAGTGCTCTCTTCATGCTCAAAGTCGCTAAGTGAACTTATTACTGTCTTATATTTGAAATTTGAGAGTAAAATAAACATTCAGAATAATATTCCAAAACAAATAGCGACATATTAGTCTTAAAAATATCGTAAAAGTGTTGTGTAAATGTAATTTCGTAGTAGACAGAAATGTATGTATATATTCGCAGTGCGTTTTCTGTCCTCCTACGTATTTTATCATTATCATATCTTTCATATCAGTTTACTAACAGTGTATTCTACGTCTGCTTGGTCCATTTACACTGCTAAATATTGTTCAAGCTTCTTGAAACAGTAAACAAATGTGTAAATATAGCAGATAGAAATTATTTTACTGCGTCTATACCAAACTGTCAAGCGAAATACTGCTAATGTGGATGTAATGCATACTAATTCTACTTTACGTACAGAAAATTTAGGAAAAATTGTTGGACCAGTTTTTGAAAAATATTCAAAAATGTACTTTGACCTTCATGAGATGTGCCCTTTGAGTTCAAGTAAAAAGAAAATTAAGAGCACGTGCATATGTTAGAAATAAATTCTACCCTAAATACGAAAAATGAAAAAAAAAATTATCATTCGGTCAGGAGTGCTGCGCACAGACGGAACGGACGGACGTTCAGTAAAAAACAACTTTTTCGGAATCAGGCGGCGGTTATACAAAGGGGATATTTCCGCAAAAATGTCGTTTTCGAACTTTTTCACGATACAATACTTTCTATATACTACGTATATGAGAAAGTGAAAAAGCAAAAAAGTTAGAAGTAAAAAAAGTAGAAGGTAAAAATTTACTGCTTCATAATTTTTATGATAATGAGTGTGCACGTGACTGTTTAGTTAATATAAAAAGGATGCATCAATAATCAAGTTTTTGCGCAAGTTTATCATACGAGCAGCAACGAGCTGCGATTGTTACATGAATTACGTGTAAAATTTTAATTGAATTAATTTTTTGTTTTCAATCATATATCAATTATATAATTAGATATTCAATCTAGAGTCTATCTAGACGCTGTTCCTCCCAAAAATCTGTCACGATTTGTCTAGTGAGTAGACTCACACAGAACTGAGCCTCACTGACATTGGTCTTCGTGGTTCTTAGTTGGCCGAGACGAGAAATACACTGTGTTAATAGAATCATTACAATCCCACTTACACCACACCGAATTCATCGAACTACTCAAGAATTTCAATTTATTCAGCTTTAGAGTTCTCTAAACAAATATCTCAATGTGTATCGAAAGTGGTTAAAAATAAATAAATATTGCTTCAAATAAAATGTTTCATTTCGTATAATAAAACAACTTTCTCAATGTTTCGAACTAACGTATTTTCAGAACTGAAGTGAAATTTTGAAAGAAATGAAGAACTTCTTCATCTGTATAGATAAAGGACCCTTTTAAATTTATTACATACGCTAAAACATACGCTCGTGAAATTGAATGAAACTAAAATTCTTTACGATAATATGAACATTTACATTTATTTAGCAATACTATTTTATTTACCTGGATAATATAACAGATACAAATTTGCCGCATCTACGTGTTGCAGTATGTTTTCTCTCGGTTTCATATTTAACATTAAACAATCTAAACGGGACATCAGAATAGTTATGAATAGTATATGATAATGCACAATGGAGCATCACGAAACTCACGTACAATTCCCTACGAAGCACGGTCAAAGATGTCAATTGTCATGACTCAAGTGATCAAGGAACATTCTTTTCTTGATGAGCCAAATATGATGAAACAATGGGACACATCGTTTAATGCTCTAAATTACGCTACTCCTTTTTTGTGATTCTCTCCATCCGGTTACGCAGAGAAGGAACTATAATTTTCTGGGACATTTGCATATTAATATATGTGATTATCCTTCAACTAAGTAGATCACATGTTTATTGATGTTCATTTGTGTAAATGCAATCACTCAATTTAATACAATAGACACGTATGGTAACTCCAGAATAATACATAACCTGAAACTTTTATCACGCATCGCTTCTTCCTCAGCCACATCGACGTCAAACCTTGACACTCGACGCTGAGGATAAACCTCTGCGATTACGCAAACACCACCAATTTTCCGCTTATGATCCCTTTGCGGAGAGACAATGGCTGCTCGGCATTACGTCAGGGATTGTACAAAATATTTACTGCGATTTAAACTCATTGAAGCTGAGATAGTGGATTGCTGTAAAAAGACGGAGTGTGGTAAATCGTAGAATTTATCACTATGATCTAATATTTTCTATTGTGGAGACGGTATGTAGTCAAACTGTATTACAAAATATATCAATTTTGAAACTGAATATTAGCATTTTCAAAAGCAAAGTTTGAAAAACATAAGAAAGATTATTCCATTTCTCGTATGATTTTACGTCAAAAAAGTGAAGTAATTCCGAAATGTTTCCGAAGAAGGTCTTGAAACGCATGATACAAATTGTTAAAATCTTTGATCAATCAGAATGAGAGAACCAAGGAACAGGGAAACCCAATTATAAGCTATACTTATAAACCGAAAAGGTGAGGAAACTCCTGCTCATACACTATGGGATTGTGAGCTATATGGAGCGAAGGGACAGAATTCTTAAAATGTTACGAGAAAATTAATGTTAAATTTAAGGTATAGGGAACGTATATTAAACAGTAAAGATAAATTTAATATTTTTCAGCAATTTGTAATAGAGGTATGGACCATTAGGGCTACATTTTCGGATAAAATAAACCACACCAAAATTCAGTATTAGAAAAGATTTTTAAAATTTCATCCTTGTAATGACAATTTTTGAAGACAAGGAAACATCCTGGAGATAAATAAATGAAAAAAAATACTTACAAAAATTGAATCCGTCTCGTCTTGTCTTGAAAATGAAGACAAAAATTCCAGATGACGTATTATCAAATTGGCACTTAAGGATATGAAACTGGGATGCAATTTACACACTACGCAGAAAAGTGCATAAAAATTGAAAATGGGAGAAAAGAGGTTTGTCCAGTGATTTCGTACCTTCAAAGCAGCATCCTTCTGAGAGGCAATTCTTAAGCATAACACTCCCCCATTCTATTTTTGTGGAACATAAAATATGCAATGAGGCCTATACTTGTCCCATGTTTAAACATACATCATTAAACCCAAAAAACGACATATAAAAACAGCAAATGTCAGGTTTGTTTTCATTTGCTTCAACAGTTTATTTGAATTGTTAATAGTAATCCTTCTTTGTAATTGCACTTCTTTGTTTGGAATGACTTGATGTCTAAAGTACTGACCTAATCTTAATGAAATTATGAATATACGTAGCTTGAAACCCAAAGGTGATTATGGAATATATTGCCATAAATTTAACATTTCATAAACTCTACGTTAATCTGTACTCTCAAGCGACATTGCCCTCACTTGGTCATCAAGTAGGGAGAAAGCTATTGCGGCAGTAAACTTGTCATTTCGTGGAGTTGCTTTCGTAAAGCACAGATTCTCTAGGAAAGGGTTTAGTTCTAATATTAATACCAATATTAAGATAAATTTGAGATAAATGTGTGTTGGATTTTCACTATTTCTCTCGAAGTAATTGATCTATTATCTCGGTTTTTGTTCGTAAACGTTGTAACTTAAGAGATCTAAAATATTATATACTATTTACCCGAACCTTATACCATGCAAGAAAAATCTATCATACGTGTATAGTATTATAATACACTTTTTAAAAGAGGATGTATTCAGGGCAAAAATAATATATTAAAATAACTATTGTATTGTGGCGTGACGATGATACATACTGTAGGATATAATACTTGAGTGGAAAGTCCAAGTCATATACCTAGAATATTGAAAAGTTTTAGCGCTATATACGAAGAATAGTTGGTATTAAATAGTAATAATGAACGTATATACAGGGTGATTTTGGACAACATACACAAACTGTAGGAGTCGATCTTTGAAATGATAAGAAAAATAAAAGTCTGTTGAACGTGTGTCGGGAAGTGCATGGAGACTTTCCTAGAGGATGGTACTGTTTCATGTGACAGAAGCGCACCCTTCCTCCTTCCCATACTGTACTGTCCTCATCGGTAACATTCCTTGTCCACTTCAGTTCTCTTGCTGACTCACTGTGGAGTGGATGTGGTGCAGCGTTGTTGGTGATGGTTAGGTATTCGAATTGGTATCTCTCCGACATGATATGACACGGCAACGGGTGGCATGTTGCAATGCTATATCGGAAAACTTTTCCTCCAAGACAACAATCGCAGCATATAATGTTTGCCCGTGTTCCAGCACTTCATGTAACGGTGGTCGCATGACACCAGGTAATTGCACTGTATTCTCTATAAGAAATTATGAATCAATTAAATGGCCTCATGAATTTCATAAGTAATTTTTTGTCCGTTATCCTCTCAGTGATTGACTGTTAAAGTTTGAACACTGGCCAGAATCAACCAGTATAATCCATGATAGCGGAATAGCAAACGCAAATCCGTTCCTTCCGAGATATTAAAAAGCTATCTTGCGCAATTCCTGGTTTGTCCTTAGCGGCGCTGCAGTCTGACCATCTCTTGAAGTGACCTGTTGTAATGTCGAGTGTAGGCATGACATTTCTCTGTCACTTTCTTTATTGCCCTTAAAAAAAAACTCTATAACGTATTTGCAATCATTTTAGTCCTTGCAAACGATACACTGCATTAGTAACTGAAATATGTTTCAATTCAATAGTAGCAAATGCTCTACTATAAGTAGTAGTAAAACATAAAAATTGTTTATTGCAACAAATCAGTTAAAACTGCGGATGACCTCACGTGGGACAATAACCTAGTTTATTCTCGAAGCAATCGAGAGACCATCACATTAATTCCAAGAAAGTACCCAAATGACAAACTGAAGAAAAGCCCGAGATAGAGCGTTAGATATAACGTACACAACCTTACCAATCTTGAGTACAGATAAAATTTTACTATTATAAATATTTAATAAGGATAAAATTATTTTTAAATATTAATCGATTACTGTTAAAGAAAGTACTGAAACTGAATGATGTGACAAAGTACACAAAAAAATTAATACGCAATAGATCAATTCATCTTATTGTAGTTAATTCGTTCGTTGTAATTAATTTATAACAAGAAAATTTAAAAACATTTAGTGGGATAATTTAACTCTCATTCTCATCGTTTTTACAATCTATAAATTCATCAACACCATGGAAGCAATAGTAAATGAAAAAGCTTTTAACCTATTCCGCGATTTGAAGAGAATCGTTTCGTTCTAAAGAAATTATTACTTGGAAGAGAGATACGTTGAAAGATTACTTTGAGCAATATATTACTCTTTTTGAAACTACCTGTCCATTTGTCAGAGCGTGTAGGTATCAGTGAATACTTTGATTTCGAGGGTACATCGTGAGACATATTTACTCCACCACATAATGTTCCGAAACTTATTTTATACAGGTTGACAAATCAAAATAAATTATAAAATAAAGAAAACGATTGTGTCAACAACAATAATAATAATAATTAGGTGCATGATATAAAACGTGAGAGACGGTTAAATTGGTAAAGATAATTAAATAATTAATCTCAATAGGACTGATGATCCGGAGTTGGATTCTGTAAAAATTTAGTATTTTTACAGTATGTCTAGCAGTGACAAAGCCTAACAACATATCACAATGTTTAAGATAATGAATAATCTAATAATTATCTCTATGTGAAAGAAAATTGATGAAATAGAGGTATTTTGAAATGAAAAAAGATCGTTCATGATATCATGTTCACGTTAGATCATTTTCATGTTGTTGTTTTTCATATTNCACGTTAGATCATTTTCATGTTGTTGTTTTTCATATTAAAAAATACGTATATCACGAATTACTAAGAATTGATAAGATTCAATTACTTCAATTCAATTCATTCTAATTCAGAAGGGTTTTATTAGAAATACTTCTTATATTTATATACAAAGAAACATATTGCAAAAATATTGACGGGACTGAGGGCCCATGCACCTATGTTTAATCTCGAGGATGCCATTGGCTGTGCATAATGTACCCTGGTATTCACTCTCAACGAATGTTCTAGTTGTTTGGTGCTAGGTGTTCCAGTTTTACAGAAAAAAGAAACAAAAATGCAACTAGAATAATGATATTAGGCGGGATAATGCAACTAGAACATTCGTTGAGCACCGTTGGGAACCACAGAAAACCAACGGTCAGGATAAGTAAGTACAATACACATATTACAAGTAAGTATGTTTAGAGAATAGTAATAAAATTAACTATAAAGTGATACTTCAGAATATAATGAGTAATACAACTAGCAATTAGTAAATAATAACATAAGAAACACGAGTCATCTTCTTGTCTTTTCCTTCATTCTACCTCCTTCCTTTTTGAGCTTCCAAGTAACCTGAAACATATTTAAGAAGGGGAGGCAGAATCACATTCTTGTAAAATTTCTAAAATCTTAGTTTCTCTTTTCCTCCTGACAATACTAAAGAATCTGTTCAGGAGTTGCACTACCATAAATCTGTTATCCCAAAAAGAGAATTATCCCCTGTTCCCCATAATTCTGCTCCGAATGCTATAATGGGTACTAATACTGAATTAAACATTTTATCCGATAGCTTTGGGGCAATTTCAGGGACTCTAATGGAACATTTTTTATTTCATTTAGCGCAAACATACCTTTTCTTTTAGCTCTTTCTTTGTGTCTACTCCAACCCAGATTCATTGACAGCTGTACCCATAAGTATGTAAACTCTTTAATAATATCTACGGTGATACCATTTTTCTTCTTTGCTTAATACCCACCCGTTTTTGAATATCATTATTTGTCTTTTTAACATTTAATTTTATTTTTCTTATCATTGCAAAACTTGCCTAGGACATCTAACCCTCTTTGGAGTCCCACTACGGATTTAGAGAAGATGACCAAGTCATCCGCAAATAATAGTGCCGTTATAGACTTTCCTGAGTATATCACAATAGGTGCATCCGTCTGCGCGATATTCAAATAGTCAATAACATCATCAACGAACAGAATAAAAAGCAGTGGAGAGAGGACGCATCCTTGCTTCACACCGATGTTTGATGTGTACAGGGAAAGTCTTTGTTGTAGAATGCCCATCGGTTTCAACACTTGCACTCCGTGATAAATTGCCTTTAGTATGTTTATGAATTTTTGTGAGATTCCTATTTTCCCTAGGGTTTGCCAAAGAAGTACTCTATCTACTGTATCGAATTTTTTTCGAAATCTTTAAATGCACAAAATAATTTCTTTCTATTTGATGAGGTGGCAGTTTCCGCCAGAGAGTTTATTATAAATATGTTATCTACTGTGCTGTAATTATTTCGGAAGCCCGCTTCAAATAGTGATATTTTTTTATTTAATTCAACCCATTTTTTTAGACGTTTATACAATATTGAACAAAAAACTTTAACTATCACGCTGAGGAGAGATATTCCTCTATAATTATTTGGGTCGTTTGGTCTCCTTTATTCTTATATATTGGTTCAATTACTTACTGGGTCAATGCGTGATTGTAAAGTCACGGCAAAATCTTAATTTACGTATCTTCTGAGTACTTTCCATGACTTCTGCCTAAATGTAAGAGATAAACTGCATTATAGGCTTGTTATCACGTTATCGATTTGTTTCCCGACCTTCTTGATTATACTGCCGATGGTCGTATCTATTTGACCTCCCCATATTACAAGTATCCCATGAAAATCGTATCTGCAATTAGAGGACGCTTGTGGCTACTTCCCGGAAAGAGTGGTTAGAAACCAATTCGCGTCTGACCTGTTATGCCAAATTTTTTGATTAGATCACGCATTCAAAATTGTATTTTTGGAATTAGTTTTCGTCTACATGATGTATTGCAATATTGGAAAAATATTTTTATGTAATTTATTAACAATCATGCATTCACTTTGTCTTAAATATGTATCATTACCGTCCGAGTGATTTCCTATGTCATCAAGATATTAGATTTATTTAATTTCGAAAGATCTCAAGGTTGCGTTCACCCAGTAAAGATAAGGAGAGAAACCTCCCCACAACAGATGGGTAATGGTTGTTTTTATTGCGTAAGAAAAGAGAAGAAGAGAACGGATTTTGAGGTATTTTGGAATATCTTACAGAGTACTTGTAAAAATAAGTGGAGTTTGAAGAATGGAGAGAGAAGATGATCTCTGTGAGAGTAATGAAAAACAGCACTCCAAGATGTAGTACTAAAGAAGATAATAAATATGAAAAATTATAAAGATGTGCCTGCTCTAAGAGATTAAATGAGAATTATGAAGCTATTTTTAAAAGTAAAAGAGTAACTTCCCAAAAAGAGCACCGTGACCAGGAACATTCCATTGTTATGTTAATTTTCATGCGAGTACTACCTCTAGATCTTGCGTAAGTAACGAGCTCACAAGAACAAGCATGAACTTCGGTCTTTATCAGCGCTGGATTGTATTCACAGGGGTCCCAAGCAGTGAGATTTATGGGGGCTCCTGTTTGTACATTTTGTTTTCATCATTTCGTAAGTAACTTTATATACAAACAGACATGGAAGTGAAGGTAAAATTAAATTTTGTATGAAAATTTAAATCATTCAATTTTTGTTTGCACATTGAGGAACGTAAATAATTTTTAACGCGTTTCAAGAACCTTTCACTAGAACATTTTACAATTGGCAAAGTCAAAAACAGTCTAAGGAGACTTTCTACATTGTGAAAAGCCGAAAAAAATCATTGAAGATAATTGTGTACAAATCGTTTTTCTCTGAGTGAGCTATACATAATTATGAAAATTTTGAACTGCATTGACAATTCTTATATCAACATTCTTTGAATAATCTATATACAGATTTTGTATGCTTTCATGTATGAGATCGTATCATGTGTCCAAGTTGACCTGAAAGGAGAATTTACTAGTAATATACATTGTAGCGCGTTGATTGAAAATTTGTTAATAAAACATCGACAATAACACTGAAAGTCATAATTCGAAACGAATTTCTAGGATTGAAGTTATCTACAACATTGAGAGCTGACCCATTATTACACTGAATTCTCCTACGTCAAGTTCTACGCGTACTGGTTTTATATTCAGCGTTAGGGACGATTGTTTTTTGCTTCTGCTTCAGTGTCATCAAATTTTTCTCGAAAATGAAATGAAAACAGTGTGCAAATTCGCACACGTCTCAAGTGAAACCGATGGGTTTTGTAAATAAGATGAAGCCTTTTCAAATTCACCTTATATTGATTCCCCCCAACCAAAAAAATAATTATTTAGGCTATTATCATTAGCAGAATTTGTAGCGATTCTTTCGAAAACCAAATTATACGTTGATGATATTAACAATTACATACAGAAAATGAGACATTTGTCACGAGCTTATTGATTTTGGATGTTCTACAATGGAAAATACATTTTATATAATTATTTTAAGTTTAATATGTAATTATTATTGTGACACGAAATATAAAAATTGTTTTGTACTTTCAAAAATGTTTTATTTTAATTTTGTTTTTGAAAATAAAGTTATTTAGTTTTTTAGTTGCGCCATTGTTTTTTTCTGTGCGGAATAGTTTGGATTTTGTCAATGCAAATAGGAACTTAGTAATTGATGATACTTTAAGTTTGGTCTCTTCAGATGTGGTTTCTCTTTTTACAAGTCTACCTAATGATTTATCAGTTCATAATGTTTTGAGTAGGTGGAGCAAAATCGAACAAAAATGTTAATATTCCAGAAGATGAAATAGACATAGCTTTAAAATTAATTATTGAATATACATATTTTACGTTCAATAAGAAATTATATCATCAAGTTGAGGGATCGCCAATGGGTTGTCCGATTAGTCCACTTTTGTCGGAATTTCTTCCACGTGATCTTAAGAATTCATACCTTAGTAAATTAAATTTCGTTCCTTTATTTTATTGTCGTTATGTCGACGACATTTTGTGCATATAGAGTCAATGTTAAATGTTTTTAATTAATATCATCCAAGACTAAAATTTACGTTGGAGATAGAAACCGAAGGAAAAATAACCTTTTTGGATGTCTCAATATTGCGGTCTGATAATAAGTTGCTGTTTAATGAAACAACTTATTCAGGACTAGTGCTAAATTACTTTTCGAAACAAAATCCTTTGGTGTAAAAGATAGCAATGATCTACAATTTAGTTGACAAAGCGATCCTGCTGTCTAATAATTGCTTCCATTACGATAATATTGAATTTGTAAAAACAATATTATTAGCAAATTATTATCCTAAAAATTTTATAATGAAATATGTCAAGAGTCGAATACACAATCATACCAATTTAAAACATCCTTCATCAAATGCTCAAAATTCTCAGTCTCCGATAGGAAGTAAATCTTTTGTTGTATATCCATATCATAAAATAATATCACCAGTTTTAAAAAGATAATTTCTCCAAGAAAACGTTGATGAGTACAACAAGGAAACAAAATTATTATCTTGCAATTAAGGGGAAAGATGAAATTGATAGCATGACTTCGCAAAATGTTGTCCTTTTTTCTATATCGGACAGACAAAACGGAAGTTACAAACACGGATGAAAGAACATCAGCGTAACATAAATACGCTACAACATTATGTTATTTCATTACACCGTTTACATTTTGATCATTCAATAGATTCGAAAAATGTTTCAATTTTAGATCGGGAGCCAAATTATTATAAACTTATGTCAGAAATGTTACATATTAAGTTTACAAATAACACTTTAAATTACAAACTGACTCAGAAAACTTGTCAAAAATTTATGGTTGTTTGCAATGATTTTTCTTCTTTGAAGGTTTGTGTTTTCAAATTATTTATTTTTTGTCATTGTTTGATTTGTATATGTATTTAATTTTGTTTTTATGTTTGTCACTAAGATGAAACAAACAAATTTGTTGATATGACCATTCACTAGCGTTTGCCTGATGATTGCAGCAACGTTGCAATAATATAAATAAATAGTCTACATTAAAAGTTCGATTAAAATTTTAATTTTACTTCTAGAGTTGCTTTGCTTCTAGAAAAATCCGACAATGGTCGTTGTTTTGTCTTCTTTTGGATAAAGTCAGACCTATTACTAGTACTCCTACATTACGAACCTAATTATCTAAACTAATTGAGCGTCGGGACATTCGATTCATTGGATAATTGGATATGTAGCTCAGAAATTAAAAGAGAAAAAGACATGAGATAGATATTAGTGATTATATTGAATGTGGGAGTACAGAGTACGTATTAGAACTACTTCATGCTTATAGACTCAATGCTCATGTTACCATCATGACAAGTACAAGTACTGTAAATACCGCACACTAGTTGATTTTAATGATTCTGACCAAGGTGCCGTAATTTAATAATTCTCAACAAGATGCTATAAAAAACTTACAGATTTTCAGGTTCATTTAAGTAATTCTCTCCCGCCTCCCCAAAAAAATCTAAAAACTGCGGAAATATACTCAAAGGTTTTTCACTTTACGAAATCTATAATGTTAGCAGTCCAAAGGTCATCGCCCAACACTCGTAAACTTTAGCGTATACGCATTAGGCGACTCCTTCCACCCTAAGCAAAACGAACTACGAACAAAAAATTACGTCAGAAGGCTAGGTCACCACACCTTAAAGTTGAACTAAATCGATTGCAGCAAACATTACGGAAATTATTAAAGCAACACCCCCTAGCTATCAAAATATTCATCAAAAACCCCGTACCTATCCCAAATCTGAAAACAAATTCAAGACTATCCCAAGGCAACTAAGAAATGGACGAGTTTATCGCTGTGAACCAACATTCGAAAATAATCCCATAAACACAGCAATGGATTCGATCATCAAGCCATTTATCAATGCCTCAAATTTTGACGTATCGTGTGCAATGAAATATGTCACCCTCAGAAGTATATCAAGTAATAAAATACATACTGATAAAAAAATCACCTGGACACGATAGAATTAGACCTCACATAATAAAAAACTGATCTATAAATGCAGTTGCTTCGTTTACAAAATCCTAAATTAATTTTTTAGAATAGGTTTCTTCCTGACGTCATGGAAATACTCAAGAGTTATTGCTATTTCAAAACCTAAAAAATGCAACTCCGCCTTCTAGCTACCGTCTCATAAGTTTAATTTCAATTCTTTCGAAAATAGTGGAAAAATTGATTTTCAAACCACTTCTCAAAAGCACGAGCTATCCTAGTTTTTCAATTCGGCTTCACTGCTAAACACTCTCCCTCACATCTTTTCACCGAATACATACAATCATCCATTCAATGTGGTAAAAACACAATGGCTATATTCATCGATGCTAGTCAAGCTTTTGACAGTGTGTGGCATCAGTGACTCCTATTGAATTTAATTCAGACAAATCGGAATACCCAAGTACTGTTACTCAATAATCTCTAACTACCTGGCTGATAGAACTTTCTCCGTGCGAATCGATACCGTATTATGAAATCTCAAACAAGTTAAAGTCGGAGTTACCCAATGATCTCCCATATCTCCCCTACTGTTTAACTTTTACGTGTCAGACGTAAAAGTTTAACTTTTACGTGTCGAAATCACACTTCTTGCTGAAGTTATATTTTTCTTATTATCCAGCCGTAACGTTTCTACCTGGTTCTAATTTTTCTCTGCCCCCACCTCATCCACTTTGAGGAAAATGATTTCAAGAATAAAACATGATTTCAAGAATAAATTCTCTTTACTTCAAAAATAAACAAAACAATTACAAAATAACAATTTACAAAACACAAACAAATGTTTGAGATAGTTAACAATTCATTAATGTCTAAAGTCTTTGCGGAAGACACAATTCGAGTTGGATGGTGGGAAGACTGTACGCGCCATTAACACCTACTCGTTTGAGATAATAAAGTGGTCGAAGACTGATTTGGAAGCAACTGAAAGAAGGGTACGTGTGGCGATGACAAAATACCGAATACATCATCCGAAGGCCTAAGTGGAACGCATCACTTTGCCACTTTCAATGGAAGGTTGAGACATTATTGACATTTCTAATGTCCATGGCAAGATGGTACGTAGTTTGAGGCAATACTTATTCAGCAAAGTCAATGGACCACTTTATCATGTAATCACCGGAAGTGACAGATGTAGTGGGTCTGGCGAACACTATATTTTATCCCATGAGTGTGGTAAATTCTAGTGATCAGGAGATACGAACATGGAATCAAAGAGGTGTACACATTCAGATGCTTAAATATGTTGATAGCAATTTATCGAACTTGTGACTAATGTATTGTTCATTGTTCCCTGAGACAGAAGGTTTTGCTGCAGCAATACAGGATCCTGTCATCGCCACTAGATGCTACAGAAAACTTATCCTCAAAGGCGGAGGAGTAGAAGAGCGGTATCGTAGGTGTGGCCTAACTCTGAAAACGATCGATTATATTGTTGGAGGCTGTTCGTCACTAGCTGGAACAGAATGTCTCAAGAAACATAACAATGTCGCCAAGATCATCCATCAGAAAATTACTTTCTTTGATAGGTTTATATCAGAGGAGTACCCGTATTTCATGTACCAACCCACTCAAGAACTTGAGAACGACCGCGCTAAAATATATTGGGATCGGTCAATTAGAACGGATTTGACAATTTTAGCTAACAAACGAAATATCATGTATATGGACAAACAAAAGAGATGTACGTTTTTAATAGATGTGGGCATCCCGTTTAATCAAAAGCTAAGGAAAACTCACTCAGGAAAATCAATAAGTATGCAGCATTGGCTGAAGAATTGAAGGAGTTATTTCATATGGAAACCGTCAAAATTGTTCCTCTTATAATATCTGCATTTGGGATAGTGCCAAAGACTCTGAAGAAAGGTTTGGACAATTTGGACATGGAGTTCTTGGTACCTAGAATTCAGAAGTCCATTTTTTTAACACGTGTCACATAATCTGAAACTTTCTATGTCAGTCATAACAGCAGTACTGTAATGAACCTGGCAGATTGCCTGTACATTACAATCAGGCATTCTGTTAGAATATGAAAAAGACAGGTAATGTAAAGAGAATGTAGACCGACTATGTAGAGAGAAACTAGAAACAATAGACCATCTTGTTTCAGGATGTCCCATTTTGGCTGAGAATTTTGTATCTTTTTTGGTGAGTTTAAGGAAAGGTTCAACAGACTTTGGCGTATTATGTAAAGCTTTCGGGTTCACCTTAAAAGATAGCTGGTATGCACACGAACCTAGTTTTGTGAACTCCGATTAAACAGACTCAATTCTCTGGGACCAGCCAATAAATACCGGAGGGACAATCAACATCTCACATTGTTCTGAGAGATAAGAAGAGTAAGGAGTGTCTTCTTATTGATGTTTCTGTTCCCAACGAAATGAATAAGAGACAGGGAAGCTGCTCATATATAAATACCTGGCTATCGAATGTCAAAGAATGTGGGGAATGCATACTACATATAAGCAAAAAGGACATTGCAGATGCAAAGAAATTTTGTAGCTAAATAAGGTCATCTTGCAAGACGCAAAATAAAAGAAACGTAATTTAAGTTCTGCCTGGATTGACTATCAGAGAGCCTTTGATTGTATCCCATATGATTAGATTCTAAAAACACTCACACTTTATAAAATTCACCCCAAATTAACGACACTTTGCAAAATTTAGCATGTGTAACTGGAAAACAAAACTGATGCTTAATAATTAACATCAGAACGCGGAAAGAAAAACTCGAGAAGGATATTTTTCAAGGCGATTCCCTATCGCCTCTCCTGTTTTGCATCAGTTTGACTCCACTGTCCAGACTTTCGTCGCATCGAGACTTACAAACTCCATACATACAAACTCCACTACGAAGAAAAACCTATTTCCCAAGTGTTATACATAGATGATTATTTGCCAAAAATTAAACAACTTTACCTCAAATTCTTGCAGTTGTTAAGGAGAGTAGTGATGTTATCTGTAAGAATTTTGGCATAGAAAAATATGCAATCTTGAGAGGAAAACTGACATAGACAAGAAACACACAACTAAATTATGGATCCTAGGCAACGATCTTGGCCCAAGCACATCTTATAAATATTTAGGCTTAAAACTGTGACTTATCACTTCGGCGGAGAATGGAGGATCGATCTGAAGTAAAACTTTAATGTTACTTGGCATGGGATACATGTTCCTCAATCAGTACATGTCGTGTAGGTACAAATGATCACACTTCGCATATGAGGAGTGGCCACTAGTTTGTATGTATGGAAGTATGCAGTGAATTGTTTGAAGATGGATATCCCAGTCACCGATTCTTACTTATTAAACAAACTTCTTAACCAATATTGTCATTTCAAAGTACTGGATCCATATTCTTGCCGTCGGACCACGAAATGCCGCGCATGAACAAGCGAGGAAATATTAAAAATTTAAGAAAGAAATCTACGCAATCGCACAGAGTTTGATTACTGCTGTGGGATCCCAATCGTTTCTTTCTCTTGTGTAAGTTGGTTTAGCAACCTATTTATACGAGATGTACGGATCCCGCATATTGATTGGCATATTCTCATCTCCAGGTTCTTGTTGAACAAATAAAGAAGTTACTAGTTTTCAAATATCAATAATCAGGCGCACAACTTTGACTGTAAAATCAATCATTTTCACAAATATTATACTATAATGTGCAGACACTTGACGGACACAATAATTTCCACTTGATATAGTTAGGGTGAAAAGATTTCATAGAGGAAGTAACAAGAGACTCCTGTTATTGGAGTCCAGTCTTTCATCAATGCTCCTCGAAGTGATACTCTATACATATCTTTGCTCTCTGGTGTACAAAAGACGAAATCATTAAACAAGTAGAGTGACATTTAATCGACCGTGATATTAGGAGCATTTCACTTGTCTATGTTATTTATAGGTTCAGTCAGTCACAACATGGAAGGGAGTGGTCTGGCAAAACTGTTGAACACTGCGTAGGCTATTAACAGTAATGGAAAGATCATGACAGAGCATAGTTACGCAAGAACGTTAGAGCCCTTATTTTGCTCATAATACTTACTTCAAAATAAATTCACATCGTATCTCATTTTATTTTGAAGTTCACTGTGAAATAGAGAAGGTTTCTTATATTCGAGACCGATCAAAAGCACTTTCGACGAAAGCTGAACCCGTGATGGAACTTTAAGAACAGTTTGAAACCCAACTTCAACGGACTGCGCATCCTGGTCCGACAGCAATATTAATATTGATTTTTTTTTCATTTTATAGCTTGGTAGAGACTTTAACATATTTTTTAACCTACAATCAAGTAAAAGGGTACCTCGTGCATAATTTGATTCGTAGCCACCCCTAAAATATATATTAAAATCTGGAATTTTGATGAAAGTCTTCATGTAATGCATTCACACACACACACCCTTAGTAGTACTTTGGAAAGTCACTGTGTGATACGCGGAGCGAAACAATGGTAAAACAGAGTCTCAAGGAGTTCCCCCATTGTGAGCCATATGAAGAAGATAAGCCCGGAACTTCTAAAACTAAGCGTCTTCGGAAAATTTAATAATTTTCATATTCATCATTTATATAAATAAGACAACATTCTAAATATTCCGTTAAGATGAAAACAATATGTAAAAATTTACAGAAAATCATAATAAAAATAAAGAAAACAATTTCTATGAAAATTATGCAACATAATTTATTGTATTATAGGTACTAAAAATAGGTTTGATATGAATTTGCACCAGAACACTTGTTTACTGAACTCACCAAAATATGTTGAGGTAAGAAATACGTGAAACAAACTTCATTTTAATAAAGATATTGATTAGGAACTTGATATGCTTCAAATTGACTAATTTATAACCAAACAATACTTTCAATAAAAATACATTCATGTAGCATCTAGAATTTTTCTTATAATGCTTTTGGAGCACAATGTTTAATACAGAAAAACGTTCAGTGCTCTTATTTGGATTAAAGTAACAATATTTGTAACAATACAATAGCATTCGTATCTGTATGTTTTGCTTCGAATAGAAATAAGGAGGATATTTTACAAACTTTATTTAAAACACAACACAATTTTTAGAAGATGTTCGTCATAAAAAATAATCTACCTTCTGCAATAGTGAAGTATGTTTTTGGACGACTGTCTCGCGTGACACTACTTTTTTACTCTTTTTAATGAGGATATTTCCGGTTCTCAAGTCAAGGAAACAAAAATTTAATTTTGCTGATTTTGCATTTCGAGTCCTCATAGAGTGTGCTTCTTTCACGCAGTGAAACCAATGATGGAGATATATGCTCGTTTTTAGAATGCCTTATTCACAACCTTCAGTTTCATGCACGTTCCTCATAGGGAACAAAGTATACAGAGAGTTCTTAATAACAAACCACTAATAAACATGCATTTTTTCTGTCGTAGAATCTTCCTATAATTACATTAGATTAATAAACAAATTTGATATTGTTTGTCTCAGTTATACATTAATGATTTAAGTATTGTTCTGTTTGTGTTTCGATTTGAATAGCTTTTTTTAATATTATATTTTTCAATTCAATTTCAATTCAATATTTATATTATTCACTTTCAATAGGCTAGTCACATTCCCATCTCTCCTTCCAAAAGAACACTTGAATAGTGTAGAGACCAATATACCCGGGGACAGTACACAATCTGAGAAGCTATGAGTGATGACCAAAATATAAATATTTATCTTTCATAAGAATGCGATATTGTGTATAGCTCCTTAAAACATCCGTCGGACTGCCACTATTTCGATTTTTGGTAAGACTTCCTCAAGGTCAAAATTACATATATCAAAGGGCGGTAACTAATCTAACAAGAAAAAGTAGTCATAAGGGAATAAAACAACCTACCCATTAAAATGAACGTCGGAAGTATATAATAAATCCAAAGCCACATAAGTATTTCGGTAATTCGATAATTTGAATTTGTGGTTTGGTTGCTTTTTCCGTAGGTATGATTTCTTCTTCTTGTGTTAAAAAACTAGTAAAGAATAACAAGATTAAAGAAAAATCCTTCTGGAAAGTGATGTTGTGGCACTAAAAAACCGTATTTTTGAGACCATAAAAATACGTAGAGATGACACCAAATCAAATATATCGAAAATATTTGATTTTCAGTTCACGGGAATGCAAGCACGCAAGATCTTCTGATTACATAGATTACAAGAAGATACATTATGAAATGCAAAATACATTGTATTTTAAATAACGATATTTCCTTTATTCTAGTATATTTCCTCTGCACGAATAGTAAAAGAGTGTAATGAATGGATGATAATAAATTTGCCATAGCGGTCGCTTACCAAAATTATGTTTGACTTTTCGATCGATGCATTGTAAAGTGGTATTATTTCAGGTCATAGAACATGATATCCTACTAAATTAAATCCCAATATAACATGAAATACACCTAAATAACGCAAGTTTCATTTTCGATGACCAGTATAAATCCAGTATTTCTTAGTTATAAATATTCTGAAGTTTAAATAAAAATGATGTGGTTGTTTAATTGTGTTCGCTCAGATCAAAATTGCATTTAGTAACAATAATGAGTTTCAGAACAGGGTTTTATAAGTTAAATAAGTATAAATATTGTATTTCAATCACCTTTTATGAATATATAGGTTGTATTGATTAATTATCAATTCTTTTGAATTTGTGGATTGTTTTGATATCCGATTTTTTCTCATTCTTCTTCGTTCGTTAAAATAACAACTCCTTACAAAATGTCCCAGAATCTGGAACCCACTAGTTACAATAACTTTCAATTTAATTTTTTATGGGTTATCTCGTCAACATTTTTGCTGAGTTTTTACTTTTACTCTAAAAATTATGTTTAATGACTAATCGATATGTTTATCTTCACAAATATGAACAACCATATTGGTTCGTAAAAAGTTATGTCGGGGAAGATTTTTTATTGCTTCACAAATCTCAATGCTGAGGTTGCTTCGCGATAAGGTTCTTCCTCTTCAAAATAAATACTCACAGGTTAAACAGGACAAGATTTATTATGCAGGATCAATGTTAACAAATGATTGAATCGTAAACAATAAATAACACCAGGTTGGCAACCACAGGCGTTGAAAGCTCTGTAAATGATGCCTTTTCTCGTTCGACTCACGGCTGTGGGTAAGCTGGTTGTCGAGGTTGAAGAAGTTCGCTTCTTCGTCACGAGATGGTACCACTGGTGATCAGTCCTGAAGTAGCTAGCCGATAGCTGAAGTATGATATCTTACCGCGTGATGGCGCTGCTTGTTAAGTTTCTGCGTAGTCTCGTAAGATGGCGCTTCGTGTCTTCGAATGGTGGAGTTAGATCCACCGCTGACCGTGACAAGACGTTTCGTGGTCACTTTGAAGGTAGAGTTAACTCTGCTGCAGACCGCGAGATAGAGCCTTTTGGTTCTCGAAGATGGAATTAACTCAGTCACTGATCGGGCGTAGCTTCTTGGACATGGAATTATTCCGGCGTTTGATGATGAAAACAATTCAGTCACAGGCCGGGCGTAGCTTCTTGGACATAGAATTATTCCGGCGTTTGATGATGGAAATAATTCAGTCACCGATAGGGCGTTTCCGCAGAGCTGGGTTTCTTCTGGGTTGAGGTTATATCGGTCTCGATGTTCACTCGGCCAGGGAACCCGTCGTACTGATTTCACCGCCGTAGCTGTCGCCACAAGCTAAACTTTGACAACTGACGACGTTGGCGACGTAACACTTGATCGAGGTTCGTCTATTGAGATTCTCTCGAAGGTTCTTAATAAACTGACCCGAGTTCTTGAAGATTCTTAACAAATAGGCGACATACGCTTGGTGGTGCACGCGGCCCTTGTGTCTCATGGAGTCTTCTAATGTGTACAATGTAGGGACTCTTTTCCGTCGTATGTAGAGACTCTCTTGGGAGGTGTGTGTATTTCGCCGGTCTTGGATCTTGAATCTCTGATACTTCGTCATGACGACGGTATAAACAATATGGCGCTATTTGCTTTGGCGTGGCATCATGTATCTTTCATGTGTTAGATACATGAGGGAGTTCATCATATACGTATTAAGGTACGTGTTTCGTTGTATTTGTAGAAAAGTGCTTCTACAGTTATATAAAGAATGCTTCTGGATTTCCTTGTTTGCCACCTGCTATTGAAATCAATGAATTTACGGAATATCGATAGAAACGAAAGAAAGTAGAGAAAATAATGAAATTGATAACTGGAGAATGTAAGATACTCAATTAAATGCAATATTAATTTTTCTTCTATAACAGCTTATGGAAAATTTCTTTCTTATTGAAAAACTATTTAACTACCATAATATAATTGCGATGTATTAGTGTCTTGTCTAAAATAATGTGTATGGATACAACTCTATTAAGTTTGGAAGTGTAAATAAGCGTGCTATGTTATTAGTTCAGTAGTCCTATTCTAGTTGGTCTTAATTAAGTTACTCTTAGTTCTTATTTAACTAAATTAATTTATTGTCCTCGTGGCCATACGCAGTTTATAACTGCTATTTATTATTAAAGTTTATTTACTATTTATTTATTATCTTTTTGTTATATTTTCTGCGATACTTTTTTGTTATGTTACTCTATAAAACTCTAATAAACTTTATAGTTATGTTACTCTCTGAATATATTTTTTATTGCACGATTATTTTTTATTGTTTGTTGAATCAATACATTTCTAACAGATGTAATTTATATTTTATTTTAAGTTCTTTAAAATTATTGAAGATATGAATAGAATTACGTTTAGTGTTATTCTTTCCTATTATATCAAATTGCTTTCTATAATGCTTGATTTCCGATTGACATTTAAATACAGTATTAAAGAACTTAATACCATTTAAAATTACAATAAATAACACACATTAATTCATGTCAATGAACTTTGAGTTCTTTAGGCCACTGAATAAAATTCTGATGTTATAAGAATATTTATAATTTCTTAAGTAAAATCTTTTTCATTACTCTCACTCATGATCTCGCGTTTTCATTTAGAAAATATTTCCATTCAACAAAATAACCATTTCCAAAATAACTTTCATATTACTATTATTATTATTATTATTATTTTATTCCGTTTAGGATCTCAGCTTTTTATGCTGGTCGTAGTGAGGTATGGGATACTAGATTATAGAAAATGACTTCTAATTTGGTCTGATCATTAGTGTCAAGGGGAAATAGTCTGGTGAGAGAATATAATGGTTGTAAATTTCATTTATAGATGGTGGTATACTAGTATTACTCAAAATACACCTTCGGCAACTACTAACTTCAGAATTCGAAATACACCACATCGTGAGATCAGGTTAAATATACAGTACTGATATATGTGGACGACTGTATGATTGTTTACTGAGGAATGAAATAAATAAAACTATGTCTTACAAGCCTAAATCATTTTTATTCAAAGCTGACAGTGACTGGGCTTTTAATTGTCTAGCCCCAAAATCACGTGAAAGGCGACCGTGATATTTTTTTGTCCCTGAAGTTGATCGAGGAATGTTCAATATGCTGCCCAATATTTTCTCCCACGAGTTGAAACCGAAAAGCATGTTCCTCTTAGTATCGAGTTATAGTACGAAATGCGTGTATTCTATCCCACTATGTTCGCAATTGGACCACTACACACAACAGTTTTTAGGTAATGCAGAATTTACGCAAGTGTCCCGAGTTTTTATGACAAGTGTAACGTGTGGTGCGCGTGTCACATCTATTTTGACGAGCAGAGTGCCATCTATTGATGAAATTTCGAACTAGGTTGTGCTGTCGCCAGACGATTTCCCCTCGCAAAACTAATGTTAAGGTACACAAAACACAGATACGACACTTGAAATCATCGAGCACCTTAAAAATATGACTATCTTTTTCAATCAACTACTGTAATCTGAAATGATAACTTAATATATTACGATTATAAAAGTTAACAATTTTATAACGATGCAATTACATTAATTAGTTAGTGAAGGACATATACTCGGAAAGTAAAGAGAAAAATTAAAAAGATATATTCATTGTATTTCTATGTTGAGTAAGATATGTTTGTGAACGAAAAATTCTTTTCAAGATAAGATCTAGATCAAACTACTACTACGTCATACAAACAGGATGTTGTTTCGAGTAAATACCCAACAAAGCTTCAACACACGAAAGAAGATTTTGTTTTCTTTTTTCATTATCTAAACAACTATTAGCAAATAATTTATTGTTATTATTATAAGTAGGACTTGACAAACATTATTGTACAGATATAGGTTGTTAGATAAAATTATTGCTATTAAAATCAAGGAAAAATGCAATGTTTCTCAACTTTTTTACAGTGTCGCCCGACAAGATGTTTGCGGTAGTAGTGTAATCCAATAGCTTATAATTATACAATAATAAACATATGTAGGGTGTACTGTGTACAAAATATGAGAATGATATGACTACCGGTTGTCGCCTTCGCGACGCATATTGACACGACACAATATTACATCCCATATGTTAAGAAACGGTGGTCTAAAACTCATGACCATTTCGCAATAAAATATGGCAAAATACAGTAATATATATTATTAATATAAATTGTTTTCGTTTTTCTAAAGCTGGTCTTTGTTGTTGCGTCTTCATTTTCATTGTATTAGTCATCGAGAGAGAGAGAGAGAGAGCGGGTTCGATTCCTATATTTACAAGCAGAAAGTGGTCTCCAGATGGAATTTCCCTCTCTCATTCCAAACTAATATTTATTTGATACCTTTCGTTCTACACATTGTTATGATAAAGGGCATCAAGCTGCTCAATCGTCTCCTTTCCAATATATTTTTCGCATCATCTTCAAAATTTTCTTGTGTATCCTCTCTGTAATGAATCGTCCTATGCTGCAATTTTCTCTGCGGTGTTTGATTTACTTGCCGGTGTTTTCGTTTTAAAACGTTCTTTGCTAAGGTTCCAAATCGTGTTGACGTTGAGATTCCTTAAAACCGTAACTACTTCAGAGACCACCAATTTCAACACCATAAAAGCGTGACCATGTTTTGGGATTGTAGTAAGAGCCTGCATGCTCCGAGAAGCGTCCGATCCTTCGTTTGAACGTCACTGCCACATGATGACGCAGCTTTCCTGAGAAACGACGTTGCCTGAAGAGAGATAGAGTAGGGGAGATGGTGGGGGAATTGTTGCCAGTGCGCAACCTTGATCGACCGCCGGGGAAGTCCCGAAGGCGCTGAGGACAGCGGCGGTCACTCGCCTTGGCATGTCATGCCTCGAAAGCCCATCGACAAACAAGTGACTGATACTGTTTCAACTGCTGTCTCCATAAAACATGCGTCATGATGTGAAACTTGTCTGGGAATTTTAGGACCAGACGAGATAAATATCCTATTAGATATGAAGATAATTTCTCTCGAGATATGCCTAATTTCTGACAATTAGAAGTTATATTTTAATAGTACGGTTAAGTTTGCGGCAGTCAGAAATTTTTGAAATTAATTAATCCCCTAAATGATTCATTAATTGTGCTGTACTAATTGAATTTGAACCAGGAGTTCTTATTGAGAGAAAAATATTAATTCGTAAAATATGATAAACAACTTATCATTAAGATTATTCTCATTTATTTTTATTTTTAATTTAGAAGGTTAGATGACACCTATCATTGATTACAACAGCACTATTGATCAAGTATAAATTATCAAGATTAAATGAAGCTTCACTGTTTATTGTACTGTGAATGGTAACGTCAGTGGAACAAATTAATCTACACATGTCTAAAAGACTTGTAATAAAAAGTGTCATTATATCACTGGAAATTCTATAAAAGAGTTACACATCATCTTATGTATGTCCAACTTAATATTAACAATCAATGTATTTATTTATTTATTTATTTATTTTCACGGCAAATGGGAATTTTAAGTGTGGAACATGTTCTACCCATGCATTGAAGTCACTGATACTAAATGAGACCAGTAAATACTTAAGCATGTCTATCTTGGAAAGCGTGAATGACACACATTAAAAAAATCTAAATGAATGAAAAATAAAGGAGAACAGCATGAAAAGGAAGGAAACATGATTGAACTTGAAGAAGTTCTTTAGAAAATATTTCAATAATCAAACAGACTATATTTGCGTTTCGTCAGTATTCACTACGAAATAGACTAGAAATAGACTAGAAAGATAGTTGAAGAAACAATCGAAATTATAGATTTTTCGTCTGAGTGTATCCACCGTTATTGATGGGAATATTTTATTGCAAGATAAATCCGAATATAAGAATTATAAGAATATCATCCGAATATGTCCACAATTATTAAAATTTAGTCAATAAATTTTGGCTGATATTATTGATAATTTTTGATATTGTATTAAAGCTGTAAAGAAATGTTGCATATATTTAATAGTACTTTCGATTTAACTTACGCTGAAAGGACAAGAGAAATGAAAATGAGGAACAACGAATCCCATCTGAAGAGGAAAACAATCTTGCAGGTCACCTAGTTGCGTTTCGTTGCGTGTCGCATTGGCGGAACCTGGCACGTGTGTCCAATGGGTTGTTCACTTGCCAGAAAGGTGCGGCTGGGAGCTAAGTGACATCAATGCTCTCTCTTTTGACAAATGGGTAGCACCCACGACGTTGTCTGTGACCTCTTCGCGAAACTCGGGCATGAAGCTCTTTTCCTTGTCTCACCTACATTTCAATTACAACCAAATGTGAGCGGATTCAAAGAAGTCTCCACTCGTTTTCTCAATGGGTTCGATTTTTACATCATAACATTTTTATCTATTCCAACACAAAAATTCAATTTAACAATTTTAGCATTGCTATTTCTTTTACCTTTCTGAGAGCCCTGGCCTATTTTTATATAGGGAACTCATGAAAAAGTTTACCCCTTCAATTTACTATTACGCAAAAATTGTTCTATTTTAACAAGTAATTATAAGAATTAGCAAAAAGTAATGATGAAATTCGTTTTTACCTTAATTTTAAATAATTGAACATATGGAAGAAATTTTTAACGTATTGCATAATGTTTGATTGTTGTAACGAATTGAAACTCTGTAAAAATTATACTTGTTTCGAATCTAATTTATACAATAGCATTTAATACATTAAAAATAATACATTGAAATGGAAAGTTTAAAAACCAGGTTTAATTCTAACGCATTAAAATACCATTCCAACGACATTCAGAGATTTTTAAATAATTTAAGACTCCAATGAGATTTTAAACATTTTAAATGTACTAAAAAAAACTCCGTTCTGAACGAAAAAATGGTATAATTCATTTTAAAATATGTCATCACGTATAGCTCAAAGGAAACTGATGTACTATTACTTGTAGGTTTTCTAGTGTAATTTAAATCAACTATATGTGAGATTTCCATTAGGGGTTTCTACTACACTTCTTCACCAAAATGTTTCGTGTATCTAACAAATCCTTCATCACCTGCCCCATTTCTTGTTGATACACAATTAGGTCGAAGAGATTTCATTATGGATTGAACTTGCGATGTTGATATCGAAAAAGAAGATCGATATATAGATATATAGATATATAGGGATTATTTCGCGAAATAATGACCAACTTCCATAAATTGTTTAACGGTACTAAAAATACTATTTCGCAAAGAATTATTAATGAAATTTGCTATATACAAATATCAGCATAAAGAAAATTAACAAGCATACTGCCATAATAAACGTATTTATAGCCTTTATAAAATATTTGATAATAACAACTATTTATATATTTTGTCTACATCAACAAGTAATTTTCAAGAAGTAAATAATTTGTCTGCAATGAAGAATTATTTACGATATTATTAACAAAAAAATCTTTGTCACGAAACTCCAAAAATAATAAATACTGATTGACCATTGGCATACGTATTTATACGCTACACTATAAAATATATGATTTTTGCGTAATAATAATGTATATTTTGTCTGTATAGACAAATAAATACTTCCTTTAGTAAATAATTTATCAGACGGGGATAACTTATAATTTATCGACTGAGGGATAATAGAGTTAATATATACTTTCTGGAACCAGCAAGGAATTTTACCATTTATTTAACCCAAAGACTTTGAAAAAAATCAGTGTCTTGAGAGTTTTTTCTGGTCCTGAGATTTTCAGTTTCATTCTGTTCGAAAAAATTAACTTGAAAATTAATATCATAACAGAAAAGATCATTTTATTTCCTATAAAATACTCTCTATTTTTTGTTTCTTTGACTAAAGAATTGCACTCGAAACTAGCTCTACTTCATATGGAGCCAAATCTTTAAAAGCCCGAAAGTCAGTAATTAGGCTACGTACAAAAAACACTTAATATTTGTGTTAAGGACTTCCATAAGTACAACTCAAGTAAAAGGGATTTGAAAGACTGAAGTATTTTTTGTTATCCGTTTCACGTTAAATGATCCATAGAGGAAAGGCGATACGACTAAAGTCACACAAACCTTTCCGTAAGCGTCTAAAGAAAATGGAAACAATAACACGTTATAGTCACATATTTCAAAATGAGATGCTTCAACTCTTGTGGGCTGACGAAGCAGAAGGTCGAAACATATCTTCTTGAAATCTGAGTATTAAATTATACACCAACTCCGCCAATTTTGCAAGTACATTTGGACACGAATTTCACTCCTTAAACATAATGATACGCGTTTAGGTTGCGTCACTGGGTGACAATATTAATACTGCAAGTTTTAGTTATTCGTTTATAAAAGATACAGTGCCCTTATATGGTTTTAAACGGATTTACATTTAATGCCACGAAACGAGAGTTACCATTGTCTATAATCCCAATATTAGATACAAATCTGTATAAAATCTTCGCACGAATGAAATAAATTCCTCATAAATCAATAAAAATTGAGTATTTGGAATGAGATTTTTTATGAACTCAAATTTAAAGTTGCCAGCGGAGATGCCATAGTTTATAATTATGCTGTAAACTTCTTTTCGGGTGAATGTTTTGTATTTACACGTATATTTTCAAAAGAAGTCATTCTCATCAGTGTTAAAATTTGATTTCAATTGATGCAATAGTTTTCATATTTTAAACTTACAAAGTATGATTTGTACCAAAAAAGTAGTTTTTTTCTGTCTATAATAATAAATCAAATAGTTGCTACAAAAAATGTTCTTCTAACAAGTGAGCGCAAAACAAAATAAGCTCAATTTTGGAATATATCTAGGTTTTATTTGAGCCTTCCCAATTACTTTCTATTTAAATATTATTTCAAGTGTCTATAATTATAAAGGTTTCAACCACAGTGGGTATTAAATGACAAACTACAACCTTCTCGTTTTCATTTTTAACGAAATAATTTTCTAATATCTGAAATATTCACATTATAATTTATTAGGTTTTGTTTCTAAGCGTAGAAGGACACTAAACAATTAAAAATAACTAGTGTCATTTCTAAGTTCTTGTATAAAAATAATGGTTCATGAGTTTAACTACCCATGACATACTCTCCATGTCGTGATTTTAAATTAGTTTGATGTCTTTAATAGTAAGGAAAAAAATTTAATAGTAAGATATAATTTAATTATTTAATGGAAATTAAAGATATGATTAATTTAGCTTTTAAATTATTTCTTGCTATAAATAAAAGTTGTTGATTTATGTATTAATATAGATTTTTAGTTTTATTCCCGTTTTATAATTATTCAAAATCTTTATTAATTTATTAATAATTATTATGACAATATTCTTTTATGAGTGCATACATAAATTTATTGGTGTTACTACGATTTTAATTGATAATATAATGATAATAAAAATACAAAAACTAATAAATATTATGGCACATTTTGACAATTAACATACGACTTACAATTCAAGTGATCATTCGCAATTTGACTGCTTTTTGACAAATTATAATTTATCAACCTCAAGATCGTTGAAATGAATTACTGGCCACGTACACGACTAATACCGCCAAATATTCGCAAAGCACCTTAAATCTGTAAACCAACTCTGCAGGAGTGGCTGACCAGACAAGGATCTGACCGTACCTGCACCTGCAGATCAACTAACTTCCCTGTTCATACATCCACTATGGTAGCAAAGGTTGAAGATACTAAGAATTAGCACTTCACGATCGGAGAATTTTATAATAGATTTCAACATTGACAGGTCTTTCGCCAGTCAAGGACGTTGTGGTGCAGTGGGATTGTCAATCCGATCAGAAGCTTACAGTGACCTTGACAACTGGGATTGACAGGATCGACTGTCTGTGAGACAATGCATGCACCTGTTCTCATGCCACACTGACGACATTCCACTAACTTTCTCACGTTAATGCAATAGTTACTAAAGACAGCCAAGTAAGATTTCAATTTCACTCGGTTTTAAACTTTTACCTCTTACATTGTTTTTAAATTTGATAATATCAATATTCTTTAAAATAATATAAAATTAAAATATCTAAAACATCAAAATTAAAAAAAAAATATCGGAGGTCGATATTGGAATTTTAATATTGATAGATCAATCTTCTTTATCTCAGTCTTTGCCCACTTCATGTGCGTTGCATTTTCGGATCCTTCTCTTCCACAAATGTCTGTCCAGGACCTCCCTCCCATCCCTTTTCTCTTAGATCTCCTGCTACCTTGTCTTTCCATCTCATTTTGGGTCTTCCTCTCTTCCTTACTCCTTCAATTTCTATGTTTCTAACTTTGTTTCCAACGTAATTCTCTCCTCTTCTCTGCACGTGTCCATACCATCTTAGCCTACTTTCTTGAACATTCTTTCCTGTAGGTCCTACTTTTCCTCTGATGTAATCATTCCTTATACTGTCCACTTTTGTAACTCCACTCATCCACCGCAGCACTTTCATTACTGCCACTTCCATCTTCGTCTCTTGGGTTTTTGTTTCTGCAATATACAAAATTGCATTGTGAGCAACAGATTTGTACAGCTTTCCTTTTTTCTTACTGACCTTCCTATCGCACAGTGCTCCACTCATTTTCTTCCAGTTCACCCATCCACTATTTACTCTGTTGTATTTCGGCCTCCAGTCCTACATCACTTTGTACATTCGATTCCAGATATTTGAACTACCTTACCAATGGTAACTCTTGTCTCTGTAGATTAACAGCTGTTCCTTATACTTCCTTCATCCATACATAATCCGTTTTCGCCCTGCTGATCTTAATTCCTTGTTCTTCTAGTGCTGCCCTCCACTCTTCGAGCTTTTCTTGGAGTTTCTCTTGGGTCGGTTCGCAGAGTACGACATCGNGGTTCGCAGAGTACGACATCGTTGGCAATCATCATGGTCCGTTGCGCCATTTTGTTTACGTTTTTTCCCGACACATGCATTACCAGGTCAAAGAGGTATAGGCTGAGAGCCGACCCCTGGTGTAACCTTACTCTCACTGTGAATTCCTTGGTTGTACCCACACTGCTCTTGACTCGTGTCATCGAACATTCATACATCTCCTTAACCATTCTCACATACTTTATTGGCAAACTTTTATTTCTCATGCTTCTCCATATCTCTTGCCAGGGAACTCTGTCATATGCCTTCTCCAAATCAATTAAGACCATATGTAGCTCAGCCTGTACCTCTCTGTATCTTTCTATCAATTGTCTTAGTGTAAATATTGCATCAGTTGTTCCCCTTCCTGGCATAAAACCAAACTGCTCTTCACATATGTCAGTCTTCTGGCGTAATCTTTCTTCAATAACCTTTCGTAAGTCTTCATTGTGTAGGACATCAGTTTTATTCCTCTGTAGTTCCCACATTTTTGTATATCTCTTTTCCCTTTGTACAACGGGACAAGTATGCTACTTCTCCACTCATGTGGCATTCTTTCTTTTCGCCAAATATTTCCCATTAGATCCCACAGGATATCAATTCCCCGTTCTCCCAAATTTTCCATGCTTCTTTTGGGATTAGGTCTACACCAAATTCACCATTTTCCATTTTTCACCTTCTTTACTGCAAATCCACTTCTTCGCTACTTATAGCTTAGGTCATTCCTTCATTTACCTCTCCTTCCCCGTACTTCTCTCTCACATTTTTATCATTCAGTAGTCTTTCAAAGTACTCCAGCCATCTTTCCTGCATTTTCTCCTGAACGTGTAATACTACCCCTGCCTCATCCTTCGTTTAATTGCTGTTATGTCATTGGATGCTTTATCTCTTGTTTTAGCAATCCTTATGGGTTGTCTGTCATCCTGATTTATTTCCAATTCTTCATACGCCTTCTCCACTACCCCAGCCTTCGCTTTTGCCACAGCTCTTTTTGCCATCTTCTTTGCAATCATGAAGGTTTCCTTTTCTTCCTGTCGTCCTGTTAAATCTCATTGCATTTTAATATCCTTCTTAATTTTTACCATCTTCTAAACATCTTAATTCCACCACCATGCCTCTTTATCCTCTGGCGGTCCCTTTCCTGATGTTACATGAAGCAAGTCTTCTTCAGCTCTCTTTATAATACTGCTATTGGTACTCCACCACTCCTGTACATCATCCGGTAAGCTCAGTCCACTTAGCACCTTTTCCTTGAAATCTTCTCTCAGCGTCTCTTGTTCCAGTTTCCACGACTTTATTCTTTGTTCTCCTCGCCTGATGCGTCTAAGACGTTTCCCCACCATCATTTCAAAATCGGCCACTACCAGTTTGTGCTGCTAGACTCTCATGTATATGACTTGGGTGTTCTTTATTTCCTTTAGATGTTTCCTTCTACACAACAGGTAATCTACCTGACTTCCTTGGTCTCCACTCTTATAAGTTTCTAGTTGGTCTCCTATCCTCTCAAACTTGGTGTTGGCAATAGTTAAGTCGAAAGCTTTTGTATATTCCACAATCCTCTCCTCTTCTGCATTTCTTTCACCGAAGTTATATCCTCCATGTACTCCATCTTCCCCACTCCTCCTGTCATTAACATGTTCATTTAAGTCTCCACCAATTATCACCGAAGCTATATCCTCCATGTACTCGATCTTCCCCACTCCTCCTGTCATTAACATGTTCATTTAAGTCTCCACCAATTATCACCCTTTCTCTATCTGGTATTCCCATTCTTCCACAATCCTCTCCCCTTCTGCATTTCGTTCACCGTACTTATATCCTCCATGTACTCGATCTTCCACACTCCTCCTGTCATTAACATGTCCATTTAAGTCTCCACCAATTATCACCCTTTCTCTATCTGGTATTCCCATTGTTACGCCATCTAGTGTCTTCCAAAAATTAACCTTTTCTTCCTCAGCGTATCCTGTTTGAGGTGCATATCCGCTCAAAACTGTGATTAGCTCTCCTCCAATAGCCAGCTTCGCACTCATGATCCTGTCATTCACTCTGTTAACTTCAGACTTCTTCCTTGAGATCTTTCTCCAAGATAATACCCACTCCTTTCCGGGTAACTTTATCTCCGCTGCTGTAGAATAGTTTGTGTCCTTCTGCCAATAACTTCACTTTACTACTCTTCCACCTAGTCTCTTGAGGGCATGGGACCTTCACTTTCCTTCTCCGCATCATGTCCACTATCTCTCTGCTCTTTCCGTTCATTGTCCCTATATTTAAAGTTCCAACTCTGATTATTAATACCGATAGATCAATATATCATTAAAAATATATCGGTAAAAATATCGATATATCGAAAGAAAAATACCGTTTATATGATATATCGATATTTTTCAACATATCTAGTGTGAAACCTCCCACTTTCAATAATGAGCTATGAAAGAAGTGAACTAATGTAAAACCTGTGTTACAGCTGATACCATGGCTCTCCCCGCGAGTGTCGGGGACGATGTGCTCAGGAGCCGTGACGTTGTTCCTTGTGACGCTGCTAATTGGAGTTTTAGCAGATCAGCGATTGCCTCCTTCTCCTTGCCCCCACATCTTCTCTTACGAAGGTGAAACCGTGGATTGGGACCGATGGTACGGAGAGGTGTTGGTCGCAACCGATGAACCACTCACAGGATTACGACTCGACTTATGGCTGAGCAGACCAGCAGTCGCTCTCAGAGTAAGCAATATATGCTTTTTATTTTGACACATTAAAATATACTTTCTCTCACAAATAATTTCCCAATATAAACTACATTTTACGAATTCGGTACCCATGATTTATACCTTCGTAGATATCGTCTTGTGCGTGTGGACGCGGCAGGAATGTAATACTTTATGATACTGTGTAATTTACGAATATAATATTTTTTGTAATTTAAAATTATTTTTTTTATTATTTATTGTACTTCTTTAAATATTCAGCAGAACGTCGGTAAATGAAAAAAAGTATTTAAAGGCCCTATCTTTGTAACAGAGGTATTAATAGGGCTACAGATCCCTTCTTGCTGCAGTTCCGTGTTAGTAGGGTACATATTGAGAGTAAATGTCCGGAGCATATGATAGAGTGAATGGCAGGAGATACCGAAACCTCTGGAAAAGAATCATCGCAAATTCACTTCCCCATAATGTTAAATTCCAACTGCATGGACCGGAGATTTATCGCGTTTGCTTAGTATCATGCTCCGTCTTCAGGTGAAGTAAAAAAGTCATTTCTAAACTGTTGTCAAATAGATTACGAGTCCATTTATTAATTATTAATGTATTTATTAATTAAAGTATCGTCATTCATGTTATTTCTTTTCTAGTAACTGAACTCAAACCGAGGTTCAAATTGATCTTTTTCCAACCCTTTACGCCATTTCACGTAATTTCACCCATGGACTCATGAACTTTCGTTACGGGTAAAAATTAAGTATGGCATACAAAACCTAGACAATTTGAACAATTTCCCAAGTTTGTGAAATGGTATCAATATTCATGAAATAAAACCTAAAGCTTAAAAGATACAAACAAATGTTTATGTATAAACACGCATGTTAGAATAAGAATAGGAATCGAAAAAAAATAAGATAATGGAAGTGCTGTATTTCTCACCCGGCTGTTCTTTGACTAAAAAATATGCTGGATATGTCAAAATTCAAGAAAATAGATTAATTAACAAACTTATATGAATATAACAAATTATTATAATACTAATATTTAATGGCAAAAGAAATACTTTCACGTGTGATCTTTAAGGCAGTGCCAAATTTCTTTAAATCATTATTTTTAGGATAAATGGTCAAGTAATTAATGTGAATCAAGGAATATTAATGTGAATAAATGACTGGAATTGAGGGAAAAATTTTACCAAATTTTCACTTTAATTATCCAGTTTGGAAAATGTTGATAGAGGATTTTCTCATAATGACCGGATTATAGAGAGGTCATGTATATATAGACAACGATTATTCTGTCCTCAGCATAACTGGGATGGTAATGTAACGACGTTGGACAATCGGAGGTTCACCGTTCTCGACTTGTACAAGCGCATAGAACCCGGACCACCCACCTCAGCTCGCATCGTCGTCAAATTCGACGAAAACAAGGAAGTGCCTCTACTAAGAGCGATTGAGTTCAACGGACGACGCATCTGCGGTGACGAAGTGGGTAAGCATCCTTGACATGCGACTACGTACTAAAGTTCTAAAGGATAGTGTGTAAGTACTTCACAGAGGGAATAGGGAATAGGGAATAAGACTACTTCAAATGGAAATTCAAAAGTTCGTTTAATTCGTATTAAGGGATCATTTCAATAGAATTCTTTTCAATTTTTTATTTTTTTAAAAACTACTCCTTGTGACACTTGGTCAGAATATTTTGACCCATCACTTTACTTTGTGATGTAATTAATTCACGGAATTTTTGGCAATTATTATGCAATTGTTGCTTAAATTTTGATGATAAGTCACAATTCTTTTGTACTGGATCTATATTGTACTGGGTTTAATATCTGTACTGAAACTTGCTAAGTGGGTGGGATTTCACTAAGGAATACTATTTTTTCTTTACGAGAACTCTACCTACCCAAAGAGTGAGTGCTTAGGGACCTCACATTGTAGGAGTTTTTAGACAACATAGGTACCTCTGTACATAATAAGAGGGTTCTTCCCTGATATTGTTTCCGCTCGTTATTTACTCACAATTTTGGGATCTCTTCTCAACTGTGACGCGTGCCATAATATGAAAATGAACCCAAAATAAATACCACTAATAATGAAATCTCTTCAGCTTGGAGTTTGTAAATCTTACGTAAAAACATCTGGGGCATGAAGCTGTGTGTTACAAGAATTTTTAATGGTTTTAATAAAAATATCATGTTTACAGATTGCCACAATTCAATGCAGCTATTATCTTGAGAACAATTGGTAACTACTTACTTTCAAAATTAAATTTATTTTGATTTACCTTCGCGTATAACAAAATCCAATTGACTGTTTTTACAGCCACTTTTCTTGAATAAACCCTATGTACTTTAATAAGTACTCTACACAATATCAAGTTCCACTCAGTTGTCAATACAAGAGTTAACTCAGATTTATTTGTTCACTGCCAATAACAGTGGATAACTTACGTGCATAATTTTTAGTCAACATCTCATATTCAAATCATCTGGACCATTAGCGTTATATAAATAAGATTATAGAAAGATGATTTGAAAATATCACATTATCATCTTCAAAATTATATAACATTACCATCTTATCAGCAGATTTTATGCCAGTTAAACGTCTTGTGATAAACTTTAAGGCCCGAATGAAAATTACTCTCTGTTGCAATGGCTAATACAAGTTTACACGCTAATGTAACGGTTAAATTTGAAAACGAGTCGTGTCTACTGTCGAAGATTACTACTGTGATGAAACTACACAATATATATTATAACATAAGGCTAATAATGTCATATCTATTTTCATAATTTTACTCGTTAAAGAACAGTTCTAGCACTCATTTCAAACGTGCAAACACCATTTTTGATTTCTGTAATTGTGACTACTTAATTTTTTACCCTCGTATTTTCAATTCTTTAAAATTATTGTTCAGACCGTTAAAAGCATGATCAGTGATAAGTGAATCTCTTTGCAGACACGTTCGACATCGCAACAGTTCGTCCTCTAACTGTCAAGCCATTGCCACCTGCATACTATGAAGACACGGCTGTTGGGGGTGGAACTCAACGTGGGACTGTTGCAGCAGGTCCTGATTATTATCCGGAGATTATCACTTCAAGCAACAGCAAGTACGATTTCGATCGTACGACACGCCGACCCTACGAAACACCCGTGACTCAGCGAGTATCCGGAGGCAATCGTCGGCCGACTCCCGATGTCTCCGACGCATACGACACGCGAAGGCGGCGCCCGGCTGCGCGCCCGGAAGAGGAGACTTCTATGATCTATGACCGACCTCGCGTCGGACCTCAGCAAGAAATCGGTGAGAAAGATGACAATTCTCTTCAGAATGAAAACCTACAACTGGAATTCCACTCTATCCCGGACTCCTGTATAGTTCTCTTCCAACAAAAATGATTATGCTCTACCTCAGGCAAAACTAATTTGAGGTAGCCGAGTCAGTCAAATCTTTTGCAACACAAGAATAATAGTTATTACAATATATATATATATATATATATATATATATATATATATATATATATATATATATATAAACATTGAACTCTGTTATGGAGATCGNAATGATTTTACTTCTACATAATATAGTTATGATTATGATGATATTGATGCAATCCTTATAATATATTATACAATTGATACGATAACTATGTGGATACAATAATTTATAACTATTTGATTGAATATATTAATAGAAACATAAATACCAACAAAATGCCTTTCCCTAGAGATGGCTACGTGTAATTGTCCGTTCGGCTATACTTGATCGAATAGTATCCATTGTTTGCTACTAGCTATAATTTTAATTAACTTATTTAAAAAACTGATTAGCTCGTTTTAATTAATTTATTTAAAAAATAAACATAAAATACAAGTCAATTCTTGCAAGTTCTTTAAAGACCATCGAGTCCATTTCGAGATCAAGTGTTTGGCAAATAGCTTTCATGCGTCTATCATAATTGAAATACCTCCTAATAGAAATTATTAAAATGCGATATAGGCAGCTCCACGTCAAATGAACCAGTAATGTATAATAATAATAATAATAATAATAATAATAATAATAAACCTTATATGAGCATGCACAGCCTTGGCAAACTCGGATTATCTCAAGCGTCATAACAATGTTGGAAGAATCGTCTTCAAAACGCTTCTCCCCAACCTTGGAATAAACGATCATATTAACATCCCATATTACCAATACGACCCCCCACTAGTTCTTGAGAATGCTAATGTGAAAATCTACTGGGATCGAGAAATTAGAACAGACCACACAGTTGCTGCTAATAGACCGGATATCACCCTTCACTTCAAGCAAAAAGAGGAAGTTTTTCTTATTGACATTTCTATCCCACTATCCCACAATCTACAGACAGCGTATCAAACCAAGATTGCAAAATATGGTGAACTCGCATTTTAAATCAAAAGGCTGTGGAAACTAAAAAGGGTACATATCTTGCCCATTGTAATAACAACGACTGGACTGGTACCAAATAACACGCCAAGAAACACGAAACTCCTCAAAATTCCTGATTCAATATCCCTAATCCAAAAGTCAGTCATCCTGGTTGCCTGCCATACTATTCGAAAAACCATCAATGAATAGGGCCGAGGATTATCTCCGTCCTTCCCCACCCCCTCAGAGCCTAATCCCACTGACAACAGGGATAGGTGAATATTCCCAGCCAGCTGGCTGAGAAGTGTAAAAAGTCATAATAACAATAATAATCATCATCATCATCAGTATTCATTCTGGCGAGACTCAAACCTTAAGTTCTGCTCTTCCGTGTAACCATTTAAAACGTTTACATTTTAAAATATAAGATGTGTATTGGGAGGATCGTATTTACATTTAATATGTATTGACTGGTCTGAAACTTTCTATGTTGTTTTCATTGAATGATTCAATATGAGCTTCACCTTGTATGAAACATAGGGACTTACCACAATTCGAATACAATTTACATTTTTAAGGAAACAAAAATTTGTCACTTTAAGACTATTAGTGAACATGCACAAAATTTATTGAATAAATTATTCAGACGTACTATTCTTTATAATTTTTAAACAAATGTTCCAAAGGTAGTTTATAGTTAAATGTCTGATTACGACTCCGTTCTGGTTCGATAATTAATCTTTGTAATAATACCTCGTTTGTGACAAGAGGTTAAGAATGGAGGATTTTTTTGTTTGTTACGGTTACGAAATGAGTTATAGATATTTATACTATTCTAAATTTTAATTAACATAACTTGCTAAATCTATCTAAAATTAAATGTAACTAACATTCCGTATCATAATATGAATGTTTATTTGTATTTAGCAAGACTATTTTATTGACCTGAATAATATTGCAGATACTTTTTTCTCACATCTGCTAGTTGTAGGCAAATTTCGCTCAGTTTCAAGCTTAGCATTTACAATGTTACCAGGTCATTAGTAAAGTTATGAATCGTATATGATAATATTCAATGGATTTGTACGTAATTCATGTACAATTTCTAAGAAATAGTAGCAATTGTTTATTACGTAACAGACGCGTCAGTGCTGTCATTTGTTGGGGTAAAAGTAGTTAAGTAACATCCCATTCAAATCAATGATCAAATAGCTTCTTTTCTTGATTTAATTTTTAAATACTGTTATCTCTGAAAGGAAAATTTTAAAGATGAAACAATAGGAAATTGTCAACACATCTTCATTGCTCAAAAAAATTTCATTTGTGTAATTTGCTTTATTCGTTTACACGGTAAAGAAACGCTAATTATCTGGGATATTTGTGTATTTATGTATATGATAATTTTGATGAAAATTGATTTTGTTACAAAACGTTTTCCTTCTAGTTGACTGAACCAGGGTGTTATTCTTGTCTTGCTGTTTTATTCATTGAATTTCTTCTGGAATCTACCCTACAGAACCTGTCGTGCGTACGCCTGTGTCGTCTTCTCGGGAACCTGGTGGCTCTCTCGGCGCCAGTGGGGCAGCAAGGCGACCGGTGGGTCTGCGTCCTCAAGTACAGAGCCCATCGAAAATATCCCCAGCTGATGAAACTTTATCTTATGATGTCATTGAAGTGAGAACACCCCCTCGAAGGCAAGAGTCTGGAGGTAAGCGAAAAAATCTCATTTGTCATAATTGAAAGGGATGAATGATATAATTAAGGAATATATAAATGTCTACTAAACAGACAAATGATGAACTGTAAAGAACACATATGTTGGGAAAATTGAGGTTTAACAGTTCTTATTTTAATAGCAAACGAGTAGCTGCTACTATTGGACTTCCATTGGATTGGATTGGATATCATATACATTTTTGGAACTGGACAAATAAACTTTCTTCAATACCCATTGATATCAACTGAAAATTTTGTTTATTAATGCTGGAATTTTAGCGTGTATTGTTCATAGAACCAATATTAATTTCTTTTTGCTTATATGATAAACATAGAATTACACATTGGTGATATAAAAATAGCAGATGAAAATCATTGTTGACATTTTACATTGTAATTATCCACGTTACTGATTCATTTCTATCACAGACATTTATTTAATTTCGTACCTAGATCAGGTGGAATAGGAATTTGAATCAGACCACGATGAAAATATTCATTCCCTTATCGTTTCTCATCACATTCATTGAGGAAGCGATCTTCTGAGATCAGACGTGACACCAGATAGAATCTCTACTGTTGAATGAAAAGTTATAGGAAAAATCATGGAATTTTCCTGTTTCCTCACCCATCCCACCCCACAGATTTCGTAAACGTACCACCACAAGTTCTGCAATTACCTTTAAGATAAGCTTTTGGGACTCAGTTTACCGGTTACTCTTGTTATGTCCTTTGCCAATTGCGTTTGCCAACATACAATAAGTTTAACTCTTCGCAATAAGATATCGTGTTTTTTGCCTCAGGAACGTGGACATCAGCTAGAGACCCTGCAATCGATGTGCGTTTTGATGCCGAAGTGCAGCCACTCAGTAGTCATTCTGCACATGCACCACCTTCCATCGTGACGTCGAATGCAGCACGTTCTCCGATACTTCCAGATGACAAGTGAGTGCGAACTCGAACATACTCATTAACAAAATATTTGAGGCCTAGAAGTCAATCAAGAATGATTCTAAATTTTAGTATAAAAATTACTGAAATTACCTCCTTGAATTTTATTTCTCGCTCATTCGAGTAGATCTACAGACTAACTCTTCCTCAGCGGTATTTAACACAATGACTTTGGATTATGGTTCTCAGCTTAAAGAGCATAGCATTTGGAATACCTAATACGTGGGCTGATGGAGCAAATTCAATTGATTAGTTTATTTTTATTAGTAAAAAGGTAAAATAAATGCTGTGTGCTAAATTCTCTCATTTACTACTTTTCATTTCACAGAATATTTAATTCCTTTTTGTCAAATTTAAAGAAAGCAACACGGAAGGCACAGATGTCTCAATGTTTTTTTTCTCCAATTTTCCTTCGGACGGAGGCGGATTTTTTATACTGGCTCTCTAAGTTCTTGTCTAGGGACGGCTTCTATTGAAATAATAAATCTCAAATTTAGTGTTATTTTAATACTTTACGATTAATCTATAACTTTGATAATAATACGTACTTCTGAATAGCTATTTTGTGTTTTACATACAAATTTGTTGGTATTGTAATAATATTATAACGCGTACCGAGCAATTTTTATCCTTGTCTTAGGAGTGTGCGGAAATGTTAAATACTCCTCTGCCTTAGGACTCATGATCGGAATTGACGGGATGGTCCTTGCTTACTCCCTAATTGTAAATTATTTTATTGTCCTCCACGTGGTCACACGCAAGTTGTAACTACTTTTTTGACAGTAAATTTACGATTATTATTATTATTATTATTATTATTATTATTATTATTTCTACGTATTAATAGGTCATGAAAGTGGAAATCAAAGGGAAGGGGAGTACAGCAATAAGGGTTCAAGGTTAGTAACAGAAATAGCAAATGAGGGAACAAAACTTCTTACTATAATCACGGAAGTGACAGAGCCAGGGTGACAGGGGTGGGGATACCGGCCGGACAGTGTTGCGAAGAGATATCACAATGAAGAAACACTACAACAAAGAAATCCCACAAGTCAGGTAGAAAAAAAACGCAGACCCTCCAGAATTACGTTCGGTGAGGAGAGTGAAAGGCAATTACTTGCACCCCTTATCTCTTTCATTTCCTTATAGGTAAGTCCTAGTAGAAGACAATAAAACAGTAAAGATTAATATCGTTTATCTGACTGACGGCTCATTTTTCTTGTCTAAGAAACGAGAATAAAACAAAATTTGAATAACACTTCTATTATGTTTCGTTAGTGAGATAAATACTATGTTACTCGGACAATGCTCCAGACAATATTATCTCCTGATCTATAGAATTATTTTTTTGCAAAATTACCGATTCTCATCCCACTTCATCAAGACTTTTTACTGGTTAAAATATGCAAGTGTATTTCCATTATTCATGCAAATTTAAAATCAGCTGGAATATATCACCAATGCGTTTCTGTTAACCGCTCGTCATTTTGTTATATTTTATATCGTAGATATTTTTTTTGTAATTTTAATAATATTTTCCGTTTATTTATATGTACGTTCAGCAAACTTCGTTTCGCAATTCGCACAATGAGTTTCGGTTGACGGGTGATAACTGACTGGCGCGTTGAAAGAGGTTGGTAAGAATCGAACATTGCTTTTCATCAGTTGACATTGATTTAGTGGTGTGGTCGATAGAAAGGAACTCATTTGTTACTCCAGTGGATCTCCGGTAAGTCACGTCGCATTTTTCACGGCGTCGCTACTCTTGCTCGTAATTATTATGAATGTCTAATCAAAGTCTTGTAACATATTTGTAAAAAAAGAATTGATATTTTAGATTATAAGGACGTAATGATTAGAAGAAATGTGGGAAAATGCGTATAATAAGCCATATTTGACAGAGGGTTGGGCGAGGTAATTGTAAACGAGTGATCTGTGACTGCTATAGATGTTAGACAAACTAAAAGACGATAAAAACTAAAAGTCGGTGACGCAGTTGATGAAACATAACAATTTCGCGCTTTTGAACCCAATAGTTGATGGAATAGAACATTGTGAAAATTGAGAAATCCAGAAGATTGAAATTCGAAGTTACTGCACTGCGTTTATTGCACCACAGAGAGCAATTTATTGAAATTTACTTTATTTTGGCTATTTTTATTTTCATGTATTAAGGTAACAGAAAGCTATTGGTATTATGTTCTAGCAATTTTGTAGACCCCGCAGTTCCATGTTTTCATTTATCCCACGTGTCTCCTGGGGTCGTGATGATTGTAAACACAGACAATTTGCTGTTAGTTTGGAGTAGTTTTGTAGAACAATGGATAAGTGTTTGTGAATTAACTTGCAATTAATCACGTTTTCTTTGATCCAGAATAGAACACACTTTTTATCAATATGTCGAGTGATTTATTCGCTACATTTGTCTATGCTAGAACAGTAATTCTACCTTAATAGGAGGGTTAACATCTGAGGAACGCGACGTTGTAGAACTGTGATTGAAATGTTGTTTTATTCACGTATCTCACAAAAAATAGCTGTCGCTTAATAATATAGGATTAATAGTTAATTTATAGCAATACGTACTAGGACGTTCAACTTGGGAATAAGGGGAAAAAATGTCTCCAACAGATAAGGGGAGGGGAGTCTACCTTCAGTATCTACGTGTATACGTGTCATTTCCGAAGAGTGTTTCCTCGATGCAGGTAGTGGGGCTTCTTTGCACATTTTGTTGTGCGATGTTTCTTTGCTCTGTAGTTTCATCGTATATCCCAGCCAGACAAGTAGTAGCGTTGAAGCATCTGTAATATCACCACAACTCCCTGAAGAGTTAAATTTTGAGTTGAACAATTAATTATTCATATTCCACTGTATTAAATGACAATTGTATTACTATCTTGTATGTTTTGTGTGTAGTTTATCCCCTGGACAAAGAGAATCCGGTCTTCGTGTACCGGCAACAAGAGACCGAGGCAATTCGGGTAATACACCTGGACATTCCGTGAACCTTCGTCCAGGAGATAGCGGCCAGGTTTCAGTACGCACCGACCAAACTCCAGGACACAGCAAGGACAAAGTCAATGTTGGCTACAGCAACAACAAATTTGACAGTTACAGTGGAGAACGAAATCGTCCGGTGGAATCCGCAGGACCCTCCAGTACACACAGGCCGCAGTCAAATTCGTGGAAACCTGGAGATTCAGGTGCTTTAATTACAACTATGTTTCATTTATTATTCAGTGATTCCTTTACGTAAATTATAAATAAAAATGGAAAGATTCTTCCGTAACTCTTCAATTATAAATAATTTGAATAACAAATAATTATAATGTATATAAATTGTTTTCATCTTTAATCATTGATGTTAAAATACTGATATTTATTTGCATTTTAGCTTCTAATAGACAAATATTATAAAACGCCATACATCAACATTTTATAACTTTCTTTATGAAACCTTTGGGTGATGAAATTTGCGGTCTGATATCATTCCTTTCTACTCGTAGAGGTATTATTACTAAATTTCAAACGNTCTGATATCATTCCTTTCTACTCGTAGAGGTATTATTACTAAATTTCAAACATGGTGAGGTTAATGGAACTAAACTTGCTCAAGATATATCCTCCAATACGGCACGATAAACAGAAAAAAGAAAACAACATGTTCTTGAATGGTAATTTACAAATACTAAAATGTTTCGTAGCAGCGTAATATAAGAGAACTTTCAAGAAAATTTTACACAATTAAAATTCGCTTGTATAATTGTCAGTCGAGAACATACATTTTGAGTTGAGAAAAGAGTTGTGAAAACTATTGTTATATTAGCTCTTAATTCTGCATTTATGCTACGGTCGTGTTTAATAAAACCGAATTACTAAAGTGCCACCCTTGCTTTATACGAAACTGTCTTGTTCACGAACACAATACTCGCAATAGGGATCATATTCATTCTCCTAGTGTCAACCACTCTTTGCCAAAATGGTCACACACCATTCGTGAATCGTTCTATAAAATTCCCTCCCCAAATATATAAAAGATATCATTAAATTGAATCTCTTAGCTACATACCTACTGCATCAGTGCTTCTACAATGTTAACAAAATTGATTTTAATGAAAGTTAAATTCGTCTTTCACTTTATCACACATTGCTGTATTACTTTCAAAATAACTCATAAACAATTTCAAAACTATTTTATTGCAAGCTTGTGATATGTATATTTTATATGTACTCAACCTCGTCACGGTTGAGTACATTAATTCTGTAGCCCCATCCCGGTCCGGGTTTTTCACCGGGCTTCCTTCGGGTAGAGGCGGATTTTTTATACAAGATCTCTAGGCTCTTGACTAGGGGAGGCGTCTATTGAAATAATAAATTTCGAGTTTAATGTGATTTTATTACTTTCGATTTATGAACATTATTTTCTGAATAATCTAAAGTATGATAAAAATGCGTACTTCTGAAATAAAGTTTTGTGTTTTATTAAACACGAATTTGTTGGTATTTTATTAATGTTATAATATGTACCGAACTATTTTTATTCTAATCTTAGGAGTAAAGTACTGAAATGTTATAACCGCCTCTGCCTTAGGGTTCTTGATCGGAATTGATGGGATGTTCCCTTGCATGCTGCCGGAGAGTAAATTAATTTATTGTCCTACACGTAGTCATACACAATTTGTACTGCTTTTTTGACATAAATGTATTATTAATGCCTTGGGTGTTTATTTGTTTCAGAGGATGGAAATGAATGTGGCCGCACATTAGCAGTAGCGCCCCTTGTGACTCACGGACAAGGTACAGCACGTGGTCAGTGGCCTTGGCACGCAGCGCTCTACCAGAACAAAGGAGCTGATCTGAAGTACATATGCGGTGGAACTCTCATCAGTCCCAAGTTCGTCATCACAGGTAAAAATAACATTTTGGTGTAGCTTTTTTTCACTAACTGGAGAAAGTGCTGTCAGATTCATTTTCTTTCTTATAAAGAAAATTAATCATCAGAAATAACGAATTTAGTTTGTGAATTATCAGCTCTTTTCAGTGTTTTCCCTTTTTCTCTCAGAACTTATAGACAAATAGTAATTTACATCTTTTCCCTCTACGTCCACATGTAAGAACATACCCAGTACAATGTCTCTTGTGGTTGGCTCAAAGTATGTTACTTCCTCGTAATATTTTATGTTACTTCCTTATACGAATCTTCTCCCCTTCTTATCTTTCCGCTTTTGATTCTGTGGAAAGCAATGATCTTCAAGAATATAGGTACGTTTAACCACTTATAAACAAACCCCGCCTTCCTATCCAGAAAACTAAGGACAAATGAATGGAATATACTTTAAACGTACTAAATGTGATGAAATGTAAGTTAACTCAGAAACACGCTTACATTGTACGACAAAATCACGTGGAACTAGTAGCACTATGCTTACAATTATCCCCAACCCCATGCAAATGGGTAAATGTAAAAATGCAACTGTGGGACCTACAAAATTCTTAGAAGATAATTCAAATGATTTTCTGTTACCTTAATACATTACTGACATTAAGTAACAAAGATAACATACATTTCAATTATTTGTCAATTTTAGTGCATTAAACGCAGAGCAGTAACTTCGGATTTTAATCTTTTGGATTACTCCATTATCACAAGGTTGTGTTCCATCAACTGTGGAGTTCAAGACATGAAATGGTTGTATTTCATACAGAGTGCCATCGAGTTCTAATTTTGATCATCTTTTAGTTTCTCTGGCTTCTACAGAGGTGCACTGTTTACAATTACCTCTTGTTTACATTTACCTCTTGTTTACAACTACATCTTCAACAATTCGTATTTGTACTAAATCAGTTTGCACCTGTACTCAATTTGAACTCACTCTCGGCACGATTACCTCTATTTCCTCGGTATATATTTTGCGCCCCAGGTTTTTCTCCTGTTTTCCATTGCGTACTTTGATCATAATTAATGGGATGATCTCTCGGAGTGGAGTCGCTTATTGTTCTCCACTTGACCAAACGCATTTTTAACAATTATTTTTCATGATTAATTTATTTATCAATGGAATTTTTAGAAGTCTTCCAATTTGAATAAAGAATATGAGTTAATTTAACAGAAATCTCTATACTGCAGGCAAATTTACATTGTGCATTTTAAAAAATTGGTTCTATTTTTTACAAATTCTTGTTGTTTATGTGCAACAAATAGGACACCACATATTACCACACACGGGTTAATTTAGCTTGAACGTAACATTTTGTAAAATGTAGAACTAAATAGATACGTTTTGTGAACGATCTCCATACATTTTGGATAATAATCCTTATGGACTATTGTCACTACTGAAGAAAAGAACCAATTTTCGTGTTTTTGTTACTCCTTCATAGCAAAGATGTCCTAAATAATAATTCGAAATAAATATATGGGCAGCAATTCTACGTCAAATGGGCAAGCATTGTTCGAACTGGTCTTATGTTAAAATTTTTCCTGCCATTTAAGTATATTTCTTTATTGTTGAGATGGAAAGGGAGCTGAGGGGAAATTTATTTTCACAAAATATATTCGAACCTGAACAAAAGAATGTTGTCCACATATTTTACTCGTATTCAACCATTCTTTTCCTTTCAAATATGCATGTGAGGGAATTATAAATTTTGTTTGACGGTTAATTCTCTCAGTGCATCATATTCTTGTATCCAGTCAGGTTCCAATCAGTCCATGTAATATTCAAATGCACAAACAGATAGATAACCAACTGTGCTGTGCTTTTCAGCGGCTCATTGCGTCACCCGGGCTACCACAGGGCGTGCGATAGATTCGGATTCTGTCCTCGCCTATTTAGGCAAGTACCACCTTCATCGTTGGACCAATGAAGAAGGCGTTCAGCAAGGAAAGGTAACATAATAAAAACTCGTATAAAATTTTATTTTTGTTCTATCAATAATAAATATTGTAAAACCGAAATAATGAACACAAGTTTTCGATAGTTTTGTACTTTTTTAATTCTTCGCACTTGAACAGTAGAAATGTGTTAGAGGTTGTGAACATTTAAATGATTTCTCACTTTATTTAAAGCTACTGCACCACTTGCTATATTTAACGGCAGTTTGAGAAATATGTTACTACTAGCTGATTACCTGATGCTGCTCTGGAATTTTCTTATTGTTAGNGAAGGCGTTCAGCAAGGAAAGGTAACATAATAAAAATTCGTATAAAATTTTATTTTTGTTCTATCAATAATAAATATTGTAAAACCGAAATAATGAACACAAGTTTTCGATAGTTTTGTACTTACTTAATTCTTCGCACTTGAACAGTAGAAATGTGTTAGAGGTTGTGAACATTTAAATGTTTTCTCACTTTGTTATTTAAAGCTACTACACCACTTGCTATATTTAACGGCAGTTTGAGAAATATGTTACTACTAGCTGATTACCTGATGCTGCTCTGGAATTTTCTTATTGTTAGACTGATCTTTCACTCAAGAAAAACTAACTCGATCTATATCGTAAGATCAACATACTTTTACTCACTGTTTTTTAATAACATGGACAGTATACTAGTTTTTCAAATTCATAATAATACAAATTTAATACAAAACTTGTCTACATACACCACACCATGTCGTGTTAACACCGCCGATCGAAATTTCGCTTTCGAGGCATAATGCGGCTGCACCATTTCATTAACATTCTTGTAAAGTCTAAACTTTTCGTCGAAATTTTACGATTTAAAGTCTTTTTTATCTTTGTTAAACGCACAAAACAATTAATCCCTTAAATTTGATGATGATTGATTTTTTCTTTTTAAAGTACTCTCATAAATTGAAGTATTCTAACACATACTTTTAATTACGTTTCATCATAATTTAGGTTAATTTTCATAGATAGACATATGCTACCGCGGACTTTTTTGTATAACTCTTTAACGGCAAACAATATTGCCATTCATAAATGTCCTCTATCTCCAACTATTTACGCAAAAGCAAATATAACTCTGTTTCCCGATTTTATCAACATTTATTGTCAAAAGCCATTTCTGTCTTTCTTATCATGCATTTAAAAAATAAAAATAAGCCTATGATCATTCTGGGCATCTAAACTGTCTCCTTGTCAAATTTCATCACGATCGGTTCTGTAGTTTAGTCGTGATCACGTATTAAACAGTCAGACACGCTTTCGTGTTACGCATTTATGTATTAGTATGGATGATAAATAATGGCTAACATTCCACACTCTAACAGCATGACATTGCTGTGAAGGCGCTTCCGCTTCTCAAGTCTATTCACTGAAATACTGTTAAAAATACGAAAATGCAGCAAGTAGGGCAGAAGCCTTAAAAATGTATTTCTGTTTCGAAAGAAGCGAAGATTTATAGTGACAACTTACCTTGCGTGTTTTCCCCTCAGGTGGTAGCAATACATGTACATCCAGATTTCAATACTACTGACTTCCGAGGGGATGTGGCATTGCTGGAGTTTTCTTCCCCGTTGTCGTATTCGCAGTTTGTGCGCCCGATCTGCTTATGGGACTCCAAAGGCGGCTCTGACTTACGATATGTCATCGGCGAGGAAGGATACGTAAGGCTCATAAATAAATAGTAATATATAAATAGAAATAAGTTTATCGTCAAAAGACATACAAAATGTCTACGACTACGTGGAGGACAATCTACTATATATTTTTTTTCATCCCATTGATTCCGACCAAGGATACTAAGTTAGATTTAACATTTCTGTACCACAAGGGAAAATCATGACACCTCCCCATAAAATAAGAAAAATATCGTTAGCTGTTAGTTATATCTACACCATATTAACAATTTGTATTCAATAGAATGTAAAGGAAACGCTATTTAAAAGAAAGTAAAGTCATCTTTAAAATATTTCGAATATATTGCTGATGAATCGTAAATATAAAAATTACAAAAAATTCGATATCGATAATAACAATAGTATTAATGATACCGTCACTCCCATTTGCTATCACCCCTAGCTCTAAACCTAGTGGGGATACTACCTATCCGCTTCCACCGGAAGGAAAATCGGAGAAAACCCCAGGCCAGGGCGGGGAAACAAAGGTTGGGAAACAGATGTTACACAGACATACGATAAATTTCAGTGTCAAAGATTAATATGTTTTTGTTTGTTAATGTTCTTAAATTAAACATCTAAAAAATATTCTGGAAATTTCGATATTTCACTTGTTATTGGATGAAAAGGAGTGAAAATGTCGGGTGCGTTGTCCTAACTGCATAAGACATTCATCAACACTGAGACTGAAATTTTAAAGATTGGTAGTTAAATTCTGACACGATGTTGCATTTCTTTTATAGAGGTTTCACAAGAAATAAGTGTGAGAAAATCTGATTTCTAAGGGGTGATTTAAGGTGAAATGTGATATTTCGAATTTTTAAAATGTCTCACGAACTAGAGAAGATATCATGATAGTTTTTATACGTAAACGTGCCACTTTGTCTACTCTAAATTATTACCAACGGAGACATAATCAAAATTCTCTTGCGAAACCAGTAGCCAGTTAAATGTGTGATAAAGGGCTCGAATGACCTAGACGTTGGCGAACCCTAAAACCCCAATTAAAAAAAAAGTGTGATCCACGAGTTCAAATAAATACATAAATAATATTATGTTATGCAATTTTTCAGGTCGTTGGTTGGGGTTATAATGAACACAACGAGTTAACTGAGCAGTTACGCCTGGCAACGATGCCCATCGTGGAGCAACGCATATGTTTACGCAGCTATCCAGAATTCTTTTCTCGCTTCACAAATGACAAGACTTTCTGCGCTGGATTCAAAAATGGTGCGGAACTCTTTCAACATTGCTATATGTATAACTGATACTCTTGCGTTATTCACAGATTTTTACGAATCTTTTTTAAATAAATATTCTACATTTGTCTTCATTTAGTGATAAAACATGCCTCAAATCTAATAATATCTTAAGTTTGCTTCTTAAATTACGGTCTTGTTTGTATTTAATTGTTTAATGTTGTATCCTTTTTCTTTCATTTCCTGATATGAAAGAATTTGATCTCAATAACACATTCAAATTATCAACAATGCTTTTGTATATTGTCCATCGAATGTACAAGTTAAGTGCCAATTGTAAATCGAATACAATTATATTTGAATGTCTGTTCCTAAAGTTGTTACTAAGTTAATTCATACTCTCTCATTACACACAAATTTCGTAGACATTTAACACTGGATATTTTAATAAATTTGCGTCGTTTTGGTTTACCGACTGTGGGCGCACAATGGTTAACCGGACTGTGGCGGATTTAACGGGCGGCAAATTGAGTATGACTATGAGCATTTGCTGCCTGGACCCTTCTGGCCTATTGTATTCAGGACCCACGCAACCAAGGACCCAAATCAATTGTAATTGAAGTATCCATGAGTAATCAAATTTCCGGAATAAGTTCCAGTACCCATAAAATATATAATTCTTCTTTATTTACTCAAGTGTAATCACTATCTTATATCAAGCGCTCTAAACCATTTTTATTTGTTATTTGTGTTTTATCATTCTCTTGCTTGTATAATACTGCCTTCGTGGGACTAACGTGAACCCCGCCTCAGGGAGCTCGTACCACAAATAATAACATAGATTATTACCTTTTATAGTCTAAGGGTAGTACATCCTCTTTGCAGTTAACAGTTTACTGAATTAAATTCTAGTATATTATTTACTTTGTCTTAGAAAAAAAGGATAAAATATGAAATGCTAAATCGAAACCTCCCATTCACATTCGCAAAGGTCGACCGCCAACTATAGCAATCCGCATACTACGATGGATCCAACATTCTGTAATTAACAAACTTTAAGAAAAATTAAAAAAACTGAAAACTTTTCGAAAATTTTCAGTGCAACCAGTCTCAATTTTTGTTCAATTATTTGAAGTGCTGAATCTTTAAATTTCTCTTAAAATCTTACGATAGGGTGGTAGATATTTACTTACCCGAAGATGAATGGAAAGGGCTAAGGAACGGAAAATGTTTATGAATGTGGGAAATATTTGATGACCCATATATTTTGACTATGTTTTAGTTGATTGTGCATATTTTTGTATCATTAATTGTTTTTGACCGAAGTTGTCTAGTGACAGTGACGATCAACATCTTTGTTCCATTGTTCTAGGAACAAGCGCATGCAATGGAGACAGCGGCGGAGGGCTGGTTCTTCCTCGAGAACGGGGTTCCAGTAAGATATGGTACTTGCGGGGCCTTGTTAGCAACAGCGTGGCTCAAGAGGGACAACGTGTATGCAACACAGATCACTACGTTGTCTTCACCGATCTCGCCAAGTATGGAGCTTGGATCGACAGCTACGTGCAGTAGTTATGGAGTGACGGGCATGAAATGACGTCCGTAAATTGATTAAATATTCGACATTGAAGTCGAATTCTTATTTAGCGAGTTGAACTACAGGCGTAATTTCCACTCATTACGTTATTTACTTCCACTAATAACGTTGACATTTATCTGGGAAATATGGCGACAGTGCCGCGAATCGAACCTACACGACTTGCTAGCACCGCGAGCACTCTAACCATTGAGGTACCTAAGTCGTGTACTGAAAAAGGTCCAACTCAAATATTTTATGGAGGTGATGAGGAATCGGCGTTATGTACATTGAACAGTATTAACCAAGCAATAATTTACATAGGGGGATTTTTTCCAAATAGCTCTATAGATTTCTATGAATGTCGTGCTGTGAATGATTTTTGGGATCGACTATTGAGAAATATTTTGTTGTTCATTTTTAGACTTAACTTTGTCAGAAATATTTTTTTGTTCATTTTGAGACTTATCTTTATCAAAGACCGGTAGGTAAATAAAAAAATTCCGTTTGTGCATCTTGAGGAGGGTGACACTCCTTCCATCAACCCGTGAGTTTTACAGACGGTAGGATGATCCCATTTAGAAACAAGGAATGAAGAAATCCATATAGCCTGCAAATATACAATACTTCACTTAAAAGAACATAAATACATATTACAAAAGAAATAAATTACAAGAACATACAAAATACAAGTTTGTTTATCTGTGCTCGTCCAGGTTCCGTAAACGGTTCAGATAATCTCGTTGACCTAGAAACCGGAAAAATCTAACGATAGAGTGGAAGAGATTTTATAACCCTGAAGAGGATGCTCAATACAAAGGCATCAAATTACTGAAAGTTATCACACGTAATTTTTATATGAGCGATACTCGGTCATCCAGATACTTGCTCAAAAGACCTACTCATGTTATAGTAATTTTTTTTCGTAGATAATTCTGATCTATAAACAAAAGTGTTGAATGTAGTAACTCATTCGAATAAACTTTTAAAAGGTAATTGAAGTAGTGACAAAATGATTTTATATTTGATTCACATTGTCTGTTACTATATATATTTTAGGATATGATACAAGTAGCTCAATGGTTTTCAACATCTGCTTTGAGTTAGCAGTCTCGTTTTTTTTAACGTAAGAAGATAATGCACGTAGTCACTCAATATTTCGAAGTGCCGGATTGTCACGACGGTTGTGCTCAACATTTTCAAAGAATTGAAAAAAGTCAACGTACAATGCGTATTATAGGTATTTCATGAATTAGTTAGGATGCCTGGTAAAATGTATGCTTTCAGTTTTAATATTTTGTATGATTTGAAATTTAATTGCTTCGAAATATATTTTATTTTGTAGCAATACTGCTTTCAAAAGTCCATTTTTAAGACATATTCTTAATTTAAAAGAATTGATGATTCTTAATTAAATTCATATTCTTAATTAAAAAGTGTTGTATTAATTTGAGGTTCTTACCATATTGTTGTAACTCAAGCTGAAAAGCTGTTAACCGAAAATTAGTTCATCATCTAGGGATCCATTTCCAGTTTAATGATCAGTTCCATGAAAGCCATGGTATTCCAGCATAATCAGTGAAGTAAAGATAGTTTATATTAGCTTATAGTTCAATAAGTTTATATTATGTTCGTTTAACTCTTCGGAACTTGCTCGTTAAATAAGGCTTCAAGCCAAACTTTTTCATACATATCGCTGCTTAGAAAGTGAATCACGTTCTCGAGCAAAATTAAAGGCTTACTGATATCTTATGATAAAGAAAAATCTTTCGTAAGTTTTTATGTTAAAATCAATTTACTGGAGAATAAAGAATGCAGCAAATGAATAATGACTTAAATTTCTGTGAAATATTCGTAATGTTGTGTAAGATTTATTATGGTACATCGCATATAATAAAATAAAATGTTTCATTAAACGATATATTTTTGACAAACTACCACCATTTTCTCCTTTTAACTGCTTTGAAGTATGCACTACTTTTAACTTTATAGATTATTCAGCTGGTTAAGTAAGAAAAAGTAGAGTGTTTGTAGAAAACACCTTGTAACAACTTCTGTTGGATGTTACTGGGGTCGTAATAAAAGTAATGCACACACTTTTATTACTCCTAAGGTATGGCACATACAGTTCTGCAACTCTAACAGCGCCTTGCTCAGCTCCGTCGCCTATTTTTTCCAGTACTCTCCATTCCTTTCTGTGGTTTTACGCCAACATTTTGGGAGAGCTTGTATTCCCACTGGTACCATCCCGAGTCCAGGTAGCACTGCGCTCACAAAAGCGTCCGTGGACTCGAAGTGGATCCCAGGAAGTGCACTCTTTAACGAACCGAGCGATGGCACTAAGTCCGAACTGTAAGATGAATGCGGCAACACGGTGAAACCGCCTGAGTCCGCAGACTGGTGTGGGACCGCTCGTTGTCGTTCTGAAACAGCATGTCACACAAGTTTTTTTCAAGTCGCACACGTTGGAATCACTTTTTCAGTCTTTGCAACGTGACCACAAATAAATAAATAAATGAATTTATTGTCAAAAAGCTGTACAAACTGCGTATGACCACGTGGAGGACAGTAAATCAATTTTCTCTCCGGAAGCATGCTAGGGACCATCCCATCAATTCTGATCAAGGGCCCTAAAGCAGAGGTGGATTGAAAATTTTCAGAAACTCCTAGATAAGACCAAAAAATATAATAGAATATCAACAAATTTGTAATTTAACACACAAAATTTATTTCACAAGTACGTATTATTATCAAACCATAGGTTATTCGGAAAATAGTGTTTATAAATCGTAAGTATTAAAATAACACTAAATTCAAGATTCATTGTTTCAATAGACATGATAAAAAAAGAAGTTTCTTCACTGTTCGGAATAATAAGAAAAGAATTTGCTTTTTTTATTATTAAATCAGTGTTGAAAATACATCGCTCAGCTATACAGCTCAGCTCTCAGATGTTGGATGGTTACACTTGCACAATAAAATACTACTACAACTATTGATCAACGATCGAAAAACTTTATTTGCATTGTGTACTAAATACATTAAATGCATGAAATATTCGGACAACAGGGAAAAAGAAACGTCTTTCTGTATTAGAAAAGCATATAAAGCGGAAAGTTTATATCCGTTTTATAATGAAATTATCCTTAATTAAGAGATTAAAGTAACTCCATATACTATTTCCATCTTCCAATATTAATTTATTCTAATATCACATATTTTCGCAACTTTGAGACACAAGGAAAATTCTTCAAAAATTAACCACAGTATTAAAGTCATGTTAAGTCTTTATGCTTACGCATCCCACTAAAATATTCTTCGCCGCAGGACAAATTACATCACAGAGAGGTCGCGGGGAAGTCATGGCAAAAAGGAAAAAGTAGAGGGTCAATCGTAGCTGCTTGGCGGCTCGGGTCGTTTGCCAACTTCGTTCATTTGTTTTGCCAAGCAGATGCGCGAGCTGCTGCCGCTACTCTCAGCAGTCGGTCCATCGAGGGACACCTCCAAGGTACGTGCATTGGTTTCATGTGATCCTTTCCGAGACGGTTCATCGTTAGATTTAGGGATTTGACGTATAATAGGGCGTAATTAGGTATAGTAAGATAAAGTTTGAGACCCACCAAAAACAAGCTGAAAAATGATAAATTTACACGCAATTTTTACTCCAGAAGGAAAAAATTACTCAGTTTTTTACATCAATGACTGCAACTAAACCATACCATATTGTTTGTTTTCCTCGTACACTACAAAACAAATCACTTCTAACTTTTGAGTGTTGCCAAGGTATTTAAGTAGTAAAATTTCATCACTTCCTACAGAGTGAAGATATTTCTGATAATTCTTTTTTGCTTCAATTCAATCTAATAAATACAATACAATGGATTATATTCCAGAAAATTTCTTTTTAACCTCTACTCTAGTTCAATCTAGTATATACTAAATAAATACTGTAAGTGCATTTTTTTGTTTAATCTCGCATGTACTTAAATATTTCTTAAGAGTGTAGTTAAATGTCATCCAGGTGCGTGATCGTTGTTAGTGTTCAACTGTGAACAATTAACTTTAATTAGTTAACGCGTATTCACCTGTAGATTTCAGAAATCCTAGTCTGTTTTTTAATAAATAATTAATTTAATACCAAATGATTCCTATTTAGACAGTTGTTTATAAAATTTCATTGCAATAGATATCGACTTTCTTGGTACTGCTTCCAGAAGGCCAAAGATTGTTTATATTCATAAACGTAAATAATTTCCAACATTTCTTCGGGGTAATTTTATAAGCATTTTTTAAATCATAGGGCTATCCGTTATTTTTAAAGAAAATACATTTAAATATTTATAATTAATTAAACATATTGAAACAAGTTTCACTACATTCTTTGTATTTTTCATTACGTGTGAAGTAGACTTTTTATACAAACATTTTTATAAAGAAACAAGTGAAAACATACATTTGATTTTTTTTTAATGTCTTCTTACCAACTCTTGCGTGTCTGACGTACGCAAGAAAAGTATTAAATATGGATTATTGTATTAGAAAAAATTTTGGTTATACATATATTGTGACTTTACGGGTTGTTATAAACAAATAAAAAAAATTTAATTGTTATAAAAAAATTCTAAATTTAAAAAAAATAAATATTTCCATACATGTATAATTCTCACTACATCCTAAGGGGAGGGAACCGAGTACTCACACCTATTGGAGCCATCTACAATAAAAACACTTTATTATTCATAATGATTCTAAATTAATTGATACACATAACACTGGTAAATGGTCACAATGCTACACATTACTTCGCCTACTGCGCTCTTGGAATGTCTTATTGAACGTCTTTTTACATTGTACTCACCAAGATCTTCTTGATTGTGGGGTCCTCTGTTCATTACCCTCTCCTTACAATTAAACACTTTAACACTTGCACCCGGCCTACTGACATTTATTTGACAATTTATGGTTTACAAGGCCCAAAATAACATTAACAAATTCCCTCTACACTATTACACAATACACAAGGTGTCTCGTGATGTCGGACTGGATGAAGACATGGCCAATTTTGTGTTCCTTATATGGACTCCCGTTCCTCGTGCCTCGTTAATGTTCGTTCCCTCTCTTCTGCCTAAGCGATTTTTCCCATGCCATTAACTTCCTATGTCTGTCTCGTTTCAGAGTTTCCCGACTCACTTCGTACTAATTTGTTATTTCGTCCTTTGCAACATTTACTGTTATTATTTGTTCACTGTATTAATGTGCTTAGCATTTCCTCTGACTGATCACAGTGTAACTTATTTTCTATTATCTATGCAACGACGATGCCTTCTCTGGCTCACTAATTTGCTGAAGTGACCGTTGACGGCTCATTAACTCCTAAAACGCTAATTACTGGACCGGTTCGAGTCCCTTACTCGTCTGTTCGACCTTTTTCACTGCACGAGTTCCCATTTGTCCTTTTCAATCACACGATTCTCTCCTGCACACAAGACAACTTCATGTACGCGATTGTGTTCATGGGCTAATTAGTTGCTATTAATGTTCGCACTTTTCACGCTCTGATCTATGCATTAATTGCATCGAGTATCAGTGGTGATTGTTTCCTGATTCTTTTCGGAAAGCCTCACTTGTGCCTTACTATCACCGCACTGCTCTCACAACGAACTTGCGTTCATCGCAAATTTCTGCGTGCGATCATTAACGCGTCTTTACACCAAAAATTTTCAGTCAGTTTATCAAAAAGAACTTTCTCGAAATTTTTCACTGTCTCATCAGAAAAAAATAATATTCTCCAAATTTCTGCACCGTCTCGATAAACAAATAAACTCTCTCAAAAATTTCCACGTCTCGCTCAACAAAACTAAACTCTCGCAAATTTTTTCACCGTCTGACCTCGTGCTTCTGTGCCCTATTTTTTAATAGACAATTCGCATCACGTGACGTTCCCCTTCCTATCATTCCTTCCTTCTACTATCAAGCCCTTGGTTCTTTCCCCCTCTTAATTTTAATTGGAAGTTTCCGAAAAGATGTTAGTTGCTTTTTCATGTTACCAATCACACGATTTAGTTCCTCCCACCGTGGTTTTCTATTGGTTGTTCCCACTCTCACTACTTCCAAGACTTCTACAGCTAGACGAAGGTCTGTCGGCCATTTTGTTATTTGTACTCTGCACATCTGCTCTGTGTGGCATGCTTCTTAGATCCCATCTTTTATGGTTTTATGGCTAGGCGGCGCGGTACCCTCTCCGTCTGACATCACCCATTTTTGCTACAACTCGTTCCGACCGTCGGCCCTCCTTTTGAACCCAAAATTTTTTATTACTTCCTTTTGAATTTCGCCATCGTGTGTTTTTGCTGAACCCATAGCCCCAAAATCTCACATTCAATATCTTTTCTTCCCTTGCCGAGCCATGTCCCAAGAGACATGTGCCGTGAGCCTTCTGGTCGTTTGTCGCAAACGTACACCCACGTTGCTCTGGGAAATAATATTCCCTGACATCCGCTCTTTTTTTTGGTGCTATCTTTTGTACTGAATTTCGATGCTCGTTTTTCTAAAGATTCAAGTTCAAACTTGTCTGCCTCTGAACATGTGTCCTCGTCGCCACTCCTTTGACTTTTTTCCAAATAATAGATTTTATAACTTTTTTGTACTCCAAAACTTACTACAGAGCCTGTGATGTCGCACCGACACTACGCTTCAGACCACCCAGGTCCCTTTCTGTTAGCTCCCATGTTGGCCCATGATTTTATATTAAATTTTGAGAACGTGATATTGAATTATCAATTAAAGTGTACTTTATTATAAACTCTTGTTAGATTCTATTAAACAATAATTTTAAAATATAAAACGAATAATACTCTACAAGTATGAGAATATTTATAAATATAATACACTTAAAGTAATCTGATTAACAGATGTGATTTTATTTACATATTTATTCTTTAATTCTTCTTAACTGGGGCTTTAAGGCTCGCCAACATCAAGATCATTGAGCCATGTGATATTGACTCTAAGAGTGTTTGATAGAAAGAGTACGTATCACCGCAGTTTACAGGAATTATCCTATAAGCTATACGAAGACAAGCTTGCAACTCAATGCGTCATTCATGATTATCATTATTTATGTCGTTCTTTCGTATAATAATGATAACCTTCATGAATATAATTAATTATGTCGTACCTTCAAGGTATTTGTTAAAGAATCACATTGAAAATTGTGAGTTTTAGGTCTGTTTTACTAGTTTTGCATAACTTTTCTATCAATTAGTTCATTTAATATCTGTCGACCTCTCCCAAGTGTTAAATTTCTCTTTACAAAAACTGTGTTCTGCGTATGCTTGTTGTATTTTTTTAGTAACCTCAAGTAAAAGTGCAGCAAAGAGAAAACATTCTACCATTTCTTTCCAAATTAAAAAAAATGGTGTATGAACTGTGAGTGATGTATTTTGACTACAAAATTTTAAGACAGAAAAAACAAACGATTCCGAAAACAAGTAATTATATCATACCTCCGAATCAAAACTTTCGGTTTCGAGTATACTAATTTAAAAAAACTACCTTTGTATGATATATTTTTTAAATAACAGGTAATGAGATACTTGAAACGTTAACTATAGCATGATGGAGTTTGCAGTGTTGTTAAAAAATAATTAAATTAATTATAAAAATTATATAATAAGTGCGCATATATAACTCTTTGCCTTAGTTTCTAGAATTCCTTCTTGAGATTTCTATGAAATAGATTCGGTCCAACACTATCATGGTGCTTCGGTTGTGACGACGATTATTTGTTTGCAAAAGGTAATTGTCAGTTTTGTGAAAACTGATTGCCTATCTGACAATACCCTTCATCATTTCATCTCTTATTCTGCATTGGTAAATTCTTTATTCGGTTCATATTGGTTACATCAGTTCACTTCTGAAAATTCGAAATAAATAGGGTTTTCTTTTTACATTTAGTACAACTCTGGAATTATTTTTCTTCTTTTTGTTTTTCTTGGGCGAAATGATTGATATAAAATCTCTCGTATCTTTCTGGACTCAGATACCTCTGGACTCACATGCCTCTCCTTCGAGAGTCTTGGCATTATTCTCTAACAAGCGCGCAACTTCCAGATGAAAAGTTGAATCTTCGGTTCCACGAATATAATCTCGGGAACGAGATCGACCTTACCCAAATAAAGAATGCGCTCTTGTGTACATACAACTCTTGACCGTGTAGACGAGCTCGGAACAAGGCACTAGCAGCCATCGAGGAGCTTCCAGTACGCTTGTTTCCTCAGTTGATATTCCTGGTTGAAAAATTAATGTCTCTTTAATTTCTTTCTAATTTTGTTTTATAACTACTATAAATTAATGTTTCAATGTATTATATAATTTTCTTCAATTTTATTTATTCATTACATTCACAAAATTGCTATTATACATATTTGTTTATTTTTGTAACAGCACTGATGATGGCCGCCAAGCGACCAGAAAGACCTTATGAATAAATAAATAACAAAAATTGAATAGTATGTATACATCATCTTTATACAATAAGAAAAACTTACTCATTTACTCTCCGGAAATAGATTATTACAAGCAACTGAAGAACAAAACAGTTGCCCAATAGAGTTTCGTTATTTCATCTCCTTTGACATCGTCTCTTGTTGGTTTTGTTTCATCGATACCGACAAATGTCTCTCAAAACTGCACGCAATTTGCTGACAAACGGGATGTCATAATCTTTATGTACTATCGTGCACATATGTATGGTCACCTCGCACATTAATAGTGGTCTCTAGTGGTCACATCGGTGAGCTTAATTGTCACCAGTGTAACTTGTTCACATCCTGGTCCGGATTTTCTCGGTTTTCCTTCTGTTAGAGGCGGTGAGATACATACGCCACAATGTTCTAAATACTTTTCTTACAATTCATCTACAACATTTACTGCGTTTAATAACTCGAAATATTTTTGAAATAATAAATGGTAAACAACACGTATTTGTTAAATATTTTTTATAAATAATAAATCCGCCACTGACCTTGGGCCGATGATCGGAATTGATGGGATTTTCTTTTAGTCTTCCGGACTTTAAATTAGTGTATTGTCCTTCACGTGGTCATACGCAATTTGCAACTGCGTCATTGACGATCAAGTTTATTCATCGCATCTGTCGTGATAAATGTGATGTTATATATGTGATATGTGTAACAAAAATGATATATATGATAAAAGTGAATTCATAGGATCATTTGTAATATCGAAATCAAAAGAATACCTTCAGAATATATTTAAAATTTGAATGACTCTTCTTATTGTTGATTGCAAATTGTGTAAAGTAAGTTTGTTATATTGTTGGGATTGTTGCAAGTTCAGTGAAAAGTAAGTTTTATATAGATGAAATACAAGAATATTGAAATATATAAATTCGGTTAATCCATCGTGGGTGGGAAGTCATCAAGAGTACCCAGGAGGTAAAATGTGTTTTTGTGTCCGCTACATAGAAATAGTGATGCGTGGGATAAAAGTGCCTAAGAATACTAGTTTTCTAACCTTTTCTCTTGGTTTCATTAATACCGTCTCATTGAAAGCACTGTGAGAACTGTATTTGTATGTCTATTCCCGCTAGTGCAACCAAATGACTCCCACAGGTAATACATAAAATGGACTCATATGGACATTGATTTCTCTTCTGAAATATACTTTTGACTAATTTCGAGATTGTTGCATGCTTAGCTTGTTATTTTTGTATGAATCTGTGAAGTTATTTTGCATGAGCTGTATATGCCTTATTTGATTATTCATCTAATATTGCGAAAGCGGTGGAATAGTGGTAGCGTACTCGCCTACACATTATCGTTGAGCGGTAGAGTGCGGGTTCAAATCCTACTCGTCCGAAGTGGGTTAGGTAGTGTGGCAGAACGAATGTTTTACGTGTTACAAATATAATAATGTTCTAGAACTTATAACTTTGATCTTTAAGGCGCCTCGGCTAATTAATCTCAGGGTTCAACAAATTTCTAGGGTTCGCATTTTTTATGAAGGGAAAGACCATACTAGGGTTCCACTACAGGAAAACGCTATTGACAAATTGAAACCATTAAATTTAATTAACATGAATCACATACAACAACAAAAAAACCTTCATGCTATCCCCCAAAAGAAACACACATAACTGGTAACCCATGTAAACATGAAATACACTAGTATTTCCGCCGAATTCGGCTTCTCAACGACAAACATAAATTTAAACAAACTGAACATCTTGAATAAACATTAAGATAATCTCTCCTTTGACAAATAAAACAAACACTGAATTTATAATGATTCTTGCTTCTTGAAATGCAATTACATTGATATTGTATTTAAAATATATAATGAAGTGGAGTTTTTTTCTTGCTAATTGGGCCTTCTTCATTAATCATAAAGTACGAAGTTCTGAGCCCCTCTGAACAATAAGACCCGCACTCGTCTTCTCGCAATAGCGCATGACGATATGTGTTGGATGCCACCAACAATCGTAAAATACCTCAACCTGATGACCAATCAAGCAGTGCAGTGCTGAGTAGAGGGTGCGTCAACCGCACGGTTAATGACGTCACTAGCGCCAGCAAACCTGGTGGTGCCTTCCTCCCGCAAGCTATGCTGCCTGGATGCCCTCAGGGGCGGCGTGGACCCAAACCATCATGGTTCAATTTCAAAGGCGGTCCCTGGATTCTCGGAAGCGCCCGCCGAATGGACATATTTTTCGTACGAGTTTTGTCGCGTCTCGGATTTAGGATTTGCTGCTGAAAATGCTAGCCAAAAACTGATAAATTAGTTCCAGAAATTAGCGAACTCGGAAATCTCATCGGACATCATGAGCTAATCAGATAACTTCGAAAATAAGACTGAGTCGTGGTTCTGCTCACAAAAAAAATCTACAAGTCTTCACTTCACGCAAAAAAATCTCGTCTCTCTGATTTCGTCTCTCTGATCTGATACAACAAGGCTCAAGATACAACAACAAGAAGCAGACTGCAACAAGAAGGAAAAATTTTCATTTGCCATTCCTTAAATGGACTTCATCCCTTCCTACACCTCTTTTTCCACTTTCAAGATCTCTCAATTTTGAATTTCACGTGACGAAAAACTTCCAATGCCACAACTGTTCCCTCTCCTGTGCCTAAATTCTGATTGGGAATTTTGCGTAATTTTGAACTATTTCCCACCGCTCTTTTTCAACGTTTTTTTTCCTGACAAGTCACCACTTGCTTCTTTCCCCCTGTGTCCTTGGTTATACGTCCGGGACGGGTCGTTTTACTCACACCCTTGCTTACTTGCCTTTTCTAAGCGGCCATAAATTTTCTCTTCAACAAAGAGCTCATCGCGGGTCACTGCGCCTCGCAAGATGTGACTGTTTCCTTCGTCAAATCTCAACGGTGGACTTTTAAATTTTTAGAGAGTAGGAAGACTTTCCTCCCCCGCTCCATAGCTAGTTCTTCGAATTTAAAACGTCCGAACGAGGATGATTTCTTTATTTTAATTACCAAATTATTCAAATCTCACAGTAGTCAACTGGGGGTTCCCTCTCTTTCTCCAGACAAATGTCGGTTCAGAATGGAAAATTTCAGGCAAACGAACATCGCTCCTTCGCAATTCTCTCACCAAGTCACGGTTAGGTGGTAGAGTAGGCCTCATGTACTGAATTTAGCCAGAAGACATTGTCATGAAGGAAGCAACAGTCCACTGGGCTATCAACAGAGAAATGGAGGCACTCCTGAGGCAGAAGCTAGTCAGCAGTTATGCATCATAAAAATTCCTTTCACTCTTCCTCGCGAGGACAGTGCCATCTTTTTTTTTTCTTTTTTCGCGAGGACAGTTGCATCGCAGACTGTTCCGCTATTTTGCATCACCTGAGCTCACTCGATGGAGTTTACCTTTTCCGTCTCTTAATTCCTTGGTCATTGATTGGCCATGTTAAGAGTCTCTTTGACCAACTTTTAGTTCATTTGGCCATTTCTTGGCCATGTTGACGAATCTTACATCTTTCTCTCAATTCACTGGCCATTCGTTGGTCATGCTGCGATCCCTTCCTCTCTTCCTCGTTGCTTCTCTAATTGTATCTTCTCTAATATTCTCACGTAGATCGCTGTCCTCTGCTCGCCACGATTGTACCTCTCATGGTGTCCCTTTGGCTGACTACTTTCTCTTGAGCTGTCAACGTTCTGGAATAGCGTATAAGTTCCTTAAATGGAGTAAACCATATTCGCCTTGACTTGGGTCTTATTTTTATTCAGAAACTTCCTCTCTCCCTCCTTATGCCATTAAGGTCAGTCAAGGGTAACATTACCCCTCCTCTCGCTAACTGCAAATATTTGGTATCGCTCCAAACCGCTCTAAGTGCCAACACACAACCGGTGTCTGCTGTGGGGTGCAATGCATAAATAGGGGTAGAATCAGGTATGGGCATCACTCTCAATCGGTCAACACGACTGTTAGGCCAGTAAAAATAGGTTTTTTGATGGAATAAATTCGGACAAAGCTGGACATCGTTTTAATGCAGTCATTTGGTCCTAAATGTATGAAGTCTGAGTTTGCACAACCTAAGGAGGTGTGCATAACTTTTTGCAGCCAAAACAAGAAATTTTTGCATTTTCTTCAGTTTTCTGCTTATATCTCGGAAACAATTGATCACACAGAAAATAAAAGCGAAAATATCATAAACCTTCTTTTTTTCGAATATATGCCTCTCAAAGACTCTAAAAATGAGCAAATTTTTTAAATTTGGCACTTCAGAGTTTTGCATTTGATGCTTTATAATCCTTTTGCTGAAAGTGTTTTGATTGAAGCAGTCATTGCGAAGTTTGAGAGGTTTGAGAAAGACTATTAAAACTTTTTCCGCTAAGTTGCTAAAAATTCGTGGTTTTTGATCGGCCATTGCAGGCAAACCACTGATCCAAATTTAATGTTTGAGGTATTTATTTGGCGCAGAAATTAATGCTCTTTACGTTTAGTAATTGTAAATTTTTCTGTGTGATCAATTGTTTCCGAGATATAAGCAAAAACATAGAAGGAAATGCAAAAATTTCGTGCTTTTTTGGCTGCGAAAAGTTATGCACACCTCCTGGGGTTGTGCAAACTCATACTTCGTGTATTTAGGACCAACTAACGGTATTAAAACGATTTTCAGCTTTGTCTGAATCTAGACAATTTTTTGATTTACTTTCACTGGCCTAAACATGAAATAAATTAATATTTTCTTAAAGTGTTCTGTTGATATCAAATGTCAGAGAATATAAGAATTCTTCGAAATGTAATAAAGTATGCAGAGAAACCGAAGTGTTACAATAAGAAATAATGCAAGTTTTCAAAATACAAGTTTATTCTATCTTTTCCATTTTTATTTCACAGAATAATATTACTGTTTATGATGGTCAGTTTGTGAACTAGCACTTTCCAGAACTTTGAAAGATCAAGAAAGAGATAAACAATGGTCATTTCGGCCACAGCTATAGCAAAAAAGTTGTAAATTAAATCATTTTTAAACATATTATCCTAATGAATCTTCAGTTAGTAAAATTTGTTAAGGAACATGGCTGTTTATAATTGTCAAGAGAATGAAATACGCAAAAGTACACATAAAACACGGGAAGTGATAAATTAAATGAACAATTTTTATCGTTTCTAATTTTGAGCATCTATTAGCTTCATAATACGAATTAAATTGTTCTCTTGGTATTAATTTTATTTTTTGTTTCCAGGAACATGGGAAACCAAATGAAATGGCCTACAATTCTGCTCTTATTGGGATACTGTCAATGTATTGACAAACAGAAAATAAGAACTTCCGAGGATTTGGCAATTTTGTATCCAAATAATCCATTCCTTCAAGCTCAAGCGACACGAGGTCCACTTGACAATACCGAGGATTTGGCAATTTTGTATCCAAATAATCCATTCTTTCAAGCTCAAGCGACACGAGGTCCACTTGTTGACGCTTCCACAACGGCGAAAAGTATTGGAACAGCGAGACCAACAACTACCACAAAAGAACCAACCACTGTCACTTCATCTGATATCAGCTTGAAAAGCTCAGGTACGTGATCGATTACGAATTGTTTTGTGTTCTATAATTCCCCGAGATTTTACATAATATGTCTTTAAATTACAATCTAGTAAAAAAGATATTTTCAGATGTTTGTGGCAGACCTTTAGCAGTGAACGAGCTAGTGTTTAACGGGTATAAAACAAATGAAGGAGATTGGCCATGGATAGCGGCTCTATTTTACAAAGCAAATTCAAATGACGCGACTAGTTTCATATGTGGTGGAAATTTAATAAATAAGAGATTCGTAATATCTGGTAAATATATTGTACACATTGTATTGTTTTTCAAATTGTGCCTGAAAAGTTTGAAGGTACATGATAATATTTTAGTTATCATTTCTTTTAAAAATAATGTAATTAGTATGACAGAATTTTGAAAGAAATTGACATTAATGTATTTCATTTTTCTTTTTTTCAGCTGCTCATTGTGTGGTTAAACTCGACTCTCTTTTTGAACGAGAAAATTACGAGCTTTACTCTTATCTTGGATTATTTGACTTAACTAAACTCAATGCTCCAGACGTTCAAAAAAAGAAGGTAACTTTTTTATTAATTTTGGAAACGCCTAAATTAGTTACTGAGTTAGGTACAAGAGATAATTTTTTAGATTAGATACAAGATTTATGCACAAGATACTTTATTTGTACTGTAAATAATATAATTTTCTGCTTAAAAATATAATGAAGGTGCTGTTTATAATTCATCGGAAGTCAACCACCCGTGGGAAATTCTGCAGTTGGAATTTTTGTGATTAACAAATAGCGGTTGTGTATCAGATTGTCTCGGGGTACTCCCATTTTATTTTCATCATCTCCTATTCAATTCTTCATTCTTTCATCTCATCATTTTCTCATCCCTGGGCATGGACATATCAAGAATTTTGCTAAAGAGAGATGGGGTCTGAGGTGTGAACCAAATATTTCTCACAAGTGCTCAAGATATACATTTATATAAACTGTTTATCTATATGAGGATCAATGTTTGTATGTTTCATTTTTCCGGTACGCAAATCTATACTATTTCACGGATATTCATCTAACTTGACGAGATTGTCCTAAACGGTCTAGTATAGATGGTACGCTACTTTAAGTTTTTTAAATCCGTGATACACGAGTGGAAAAGTATGAAAATTTATGAAAGCTTTATGCGGGTAATAGCAGTTGCGTCAGCATCGCCAGGTATGTAGGAGGTCAGTTTCTAGGGAGATATCTACGCATGAAACTACGTGAAATTGTGTGAAGCGGTTAGGAAGAGGAAATTCACACCCCGGGATGACGCTGAGTGAGTTCAACATGTATTGAATCCAAATTCATCGCGAGATCAAGAATTGAAACACGAATTGTAAATGTATAAATGAATATTTCCTTATACAAATTAAGTCACAGTAACGTTTTATTTTTAGTAGTAATAATAATAAATTTATTGTCAAAGAAAAGTACAAACTGCGTATGACCACGTGGAGGACAATAAACTAATTTACTCTCCGGGAGCAAGCAAGGGACCATCCCATCAATTCCGATCAAGGGCCCTAAGGCACAGGCGGATTAAAAAATTTCAGCAAAAGTTCCTAGATAAGATAAAAAGTTAGCTGCAAGTTATAATACTAATAGAATGCCAATATGTTTATAATTTAACGCAAAAAATTTACATGTACAAATTATTATCGAACTATAGATTATTCTGAGTATAGTGTTTAAAAAATCAAGAGAGTTGAAAAAACACTAAATTCACGATTTGTTACAATAAACACGCCCCTAGACAAAGCCTAGAGAACCTGTATAAGAAATCCGCCTGTACCCGAAGGAAAAACGGAGAAAAACCCGGGCCAGGATGGGGAGTTATTGACTATTATAGTATGTTTTGTTAAGGGTGAGTTGGTATACTCCCTTTGACCATCCTTGCCGTAGGAACACTAAAACGCTAGTGCACGAAAGGGAAAATCGAGTGTGCATTCTCCCCATACATCAAGCTGTACTAAATAATAACAACTGTGGGGAGTTATTGTTTCTCATTAGTGTTTCACATCACTTAAAGACCTTCACACGTATTCGATAAGCATAATTGCAGATATATTGTGATTGCAAATTACACGTTAAAGGGACCTCCGCTGTTTGAATCCACAACGTATCAAAACAGCTGATTCCTTTAAAGAATGCTCATTCGTGCCCGCACAGCTGCGGTTCCTGGGTGCAGGAATTCAATCAATGTATTTAGTGTCACTAACTGAATGCAAGAATTTTACATTCTGAAAAAAATGTTAGCAGATGTTTTCAATAGCAGGGACAAAAACAAATTTGATAAAATTTACAAAACTTACCATACATTAGAAAATTACACAGAGGAATTACATAAGATAAGAGAAGTTTTAAAAGAAAATATTGTAATTTGACGAATTGAAATGCAGCAAAGAAATACATAAAAAGCGTAACCGAATGAGATGAGGAAAAATCTTGTAATGTCTACCAAGATGAAAATGAGACAACAAATATAAAGACTGTGTAATTATAAATAAAATAATTAAAACACTTGCTTATTCATTTACTTAAAAATCGTAAAGCACCCAGATCTATTCTGAAACAATGAATTCTCTATCATACGAAGCAATGAGATGTGACTTCTACTGTTTTCTTTGTTACAGTACCACATTTTTAGTTACTTTTATTTATATTAAATTGTGTTTTCAATAAAATGGATTTTAGTTCACCACTTTCCACTTATCAAACTTAAAACTACTTTTAAATATTTAGAACGCCTTTGAGAGTTGGCTTATTTTTACTGACGCTCACCGCGTTTCAACAACTGATTTTGTCATCATCATTAGTCTTCTTACAAAATCTTTCTAAATATTTAAATTGGAATGTGATGGTAGACGAGAATAATGCTAAAACTATTTTTTTTCACCAGGTGGATAGAATGTACGTCCATCCAAATTACAAATTTGGAGAATATTCAGATTCTGATATTTCAGTTTTGCGATTGAAGACACCAGTGGAATACACGCAATTCGTCAGACCGATTTGTCTTTGGAAGTGGGAAACAGATCTGCAATATGTTGTTGGATCGACGGGACGAGTAAGTTTAAAACAAAACTCTAACTCAAATTAAATAAATAATCAAATACCTACTACCTTCAACGGATGAACAGTATACATTTTGTGATTCAAAACTCACAACATTTCCACTTTATGTTGAAGTCATCGTCAGATGATACAATTATAACAAGAAATGTAACAGAACAATTGAACATGATATTAAATATAAATATAAACACAAAATATGTTTACAAAAAAGCAGAAACCACTCAAACACGAAATAATATAGTATTATAAATACCAGAGAGCATTTCTGTAGCTGTGCGTAAATTCAAACTCCCGTGTGTATTTTTTATAAATATCGTTTATGATATGCAATGTTTGTAATAATTAACTTTTTTGTCTAATGTTAATGTATTATCCCAATGTATCAAGAGATCATAATGTGAGGTTACTACACTTGGTTTTACTGATTAAATCTTGTTCAATTGTTCGGTTTCCCCTCCAGTTGCTCAGGTGTTAGCGTTCTTGCTCTTCACCAAGTCATCCAGGGTCCAATTCCCGGTGGGACCATAAAACATTTGTGACTTTTCATATTAACGTCCTAGTTCATATAGCTGTGCCTACTGAAAAGCGAACCCTCCTTCTATCCACCTCCTACTGCTCCTAGTATCAAAAACTCTTAACTACTCAAACTAACTCCTCCACGTGAGCCAAGTTGATGGTAAACCCAGCTAACCGGCTCACCCACTAACAATAGCTTCTACCTCCTATCGTTCCATATAGATAAGCTTCAACTAGTACGCAATCTTTCCCATTTACAAATGCGAGGGCAGGCTGAAAAGTAATTCACACATGCTTGTAGAGCGCAAACAAAAACAAATAGCTAGGTAAAGCAAAAAGTACATTAAAGTACAATATTAAGTTTCAAAATAATATATTTATTTTTCAACTGTTAAGTCTAACACATTTCTCCCAACACGTAACAAGTTTTTTCATTCACTGAAACATTCTTCCGACTTTTCTCGAATCCAGGGATTGACATCTGCCTTCACCTCATCGTCCGAGGTGTAAAGATTACACTTGAGGTCTCTCTTGAGTAGAGGAAAAAAATAAAAATTGCGAAGCGCAAGATCGGGGGAATCGGTTCAAACTTCAGGTTTCGCAGAGCCTCTCTAGTTGCGCGCGAGGTGTGTGGACGAGCGTTGTTATGTTGCAAGATTATTGGCGCCAGGTTGCCTCTAACACGACAAACTCGACTTCGCAGGTATTTCAGGGTCTTTATGTAACTGAGAAGAATTTACCGTAGCACCTCGTTCCAGAAAATCTGTCACGTAACATGGGTGAGCATCCCAAAACACAGTCAAAAGAAGTTTTTGCGGATGGTTGTATTTTGAACTTTTTCACCTGAAGAGAAGACGGAAGTCGACATTCAGCGAGATTCTTCGTCACAATACTCAAAACAAAGTTGTCTCCCTCGTCACGGTAGCGCAGCAAAAGCTGCTCCCAGCATTCCAATCGACGCTTTGTTCTCGTCTGTGAGACGGCGTGGTACCCATCGTGCACAGATTTTACGGTATCCCAATTGTTCAATAATGAAACTAACACGTTCCTTGGATATTCCAATATGGTTTACGATACGCTTTCGATACGATTCGACGGTCATTTTGAATCAAATCGTCGACGAGTTTGCGATGTTTGTCTAAGGCATTGGTCACACGTCCGCTGCTCGTTTCATCAACAATTATGGGTTTTTCCAGGATCGCAACCACGAAATTTTATTACCCATCGATTTACAGTAGACCTATCAACAACATCATCACCATAAACGGCTTTTTAACGACGATGAATCTCAAAAGGAGACACTTTTTCAGCAGTTAAAAATTCGATATCAGCACGTTGTTTAACTCGCGTTGACATAGCAATAGAACACGCCTCCTTACTTCCGCTTCTCAAAATTCACAGGATGAAAGCAACGACTTCAAACCTGCGTATGCGTATTGACGGGGAATGTTACTTCCACATGTCACCTGGCGCGCTTTTCAAGGTCATTTCGTTCGCGTTCTACAAGCATATGTGCATTAGTTTTCAGCCTACCCTCGTACTACAATAAAAAATACTTTACTTTATTTGTAGTTTATCAATGCACTGCAAGCAATATACAATGCGGATAAGGCATGTGTTAGACTTAACGAAAATTTTGTTAGTAACTTTTTTCCTGTAAATATTGGAGTGAAACCGGAATGTGTCCTCTCACCGTTGCTCTTCGTTCCATTCATTGACGATTTAACGGAGTATCTATTGAGAGACAAAATAGATGAACCAGTCTTAGAAATTTCAGGGATAACGATACCAGGATAACTTTTTGCAGACGACCTAGTATTTTTTTCTAAATCGATTACGGGGCTACAAGTGAGACTAAAAAGTTTAGAAGAATTTTGTGATAATAGAAAATTAAAAATAAATACAGACAAGATGAAAATTAAGGTTTTTAAAAATGGTTGGGTTTTTAGCAAAAATGAAAGGTGGACGTTCAAGCAAAAGACAATTGATATTGTGAAATAATACATTTACCTAGGAATTAATATATCTATGAACTTGAACTGGTATAGACATAAAGCGATAGCAAAGCGTAAGGGAATATTCGCTTTGAACGAAATACGGAAATCTGCAATTAAAGTACCCGAAATATCATCTAGACTCACAGGTATGATGTTCAGTTCATTTGTTATACCTGTGATTGCATATGGGGCTGAAATTTGGGGAATAATTATACGTAGACAATTACAGAGCAGGTTCGAATGAAATAAAATTGGCATTACATAATCACGAGACAGATAACTGTAATAAATGGATTAGAAAAACATTCTCTAATAGTTCAGGTAGTAGTTGCAGGTCAATGGGGCAACCGTACATTGACTGGCTAAACAAAGCCGCGAGAGCGGGTTACGCATGGTTCAAACTTTGGGGTTGGAAACTAAGGAAGTGAAGAATACTATTGAATCATATTTGTCCACTCTGCGAAGAATATGAAGACTGGATACGTATCTTGTTACAGTGCGTTGCAACTGAACGATCTAGGAAATTTTGGCTACGGAAGGGAAACTTTGGGGATAGACCGCGAGATGTAATGTTAGGTATCGAAGTCATGAAGGATAATCGATCACCGAAAGTGCAACTCCTTGGAAATTTCTTCAATACAGTTAGAGGAAAGAGAGATAAAATAATTGCTGAGTTAGAAGTAGTAGATGAGAATGATTCTGCCAGCCTTCCTTAATTCTGTTACAGGTCCCTTAATTCTGGTGGATGATGAAATGAAAAAAGATGATTGTAAGAAATGAAAAAGTGAAATGAAGAAACGAAAAGGTTATTTGTTAATGTGTTGTGATGGTTAATATGTAAATATGTATAATATTTAGAGATAGAGCATTTTGTATTTTGTAACTCTGTGTATATGTGTAAATACGTAAGAATATGTAAATGTGACTTGTCCTGACCGTTGGTTATCCGTGGTTCCCAACGGTGCTTAACGAACACTCCAGTAGCCGTAAAATTTTAATTCTATTATACTCATATTTAGGGTAAATTACATAAATTAAACTTTATTCTGTTTCGTTAACATTAGAATTCATTGCTAGATCGTACACAGATTATGACTGAAAGTGCGGAAGGCGTAACTGGCAAGTTCCTTAGTAGTGAATACTAGGATATTGTAAGCACAACCCACGGCAACTACAGGGTCAGTTAAAGGTCGTAGGTCTTTGATTAATTTTGTTGTGTCCCGCCAGGGAACGAATCAACAAGTACAAGTATAAACTCAACAAAAGTATTATTGTCTCAATTGTTACAAGAGCACAATCTTGTCCGAGCCAGGCGGACTACAGAAAGTACCAATAGCGTAGCCGTGTCGTCTTCCGAAAGTCCAAGCAGTCCGATGTTCCAATGTCCAGAGAGAGATCCAAAGGTGAAAGCAGCGTCGTCGTTGTCGTCGTAAGGTTGTAGATCGTGGTAAGTTGCATGACTAGCTCGGCTCACTCCGCTCCTCTCTTCGCCTGCTGTGCCGTATCGCTGCCCTTATGTATCCACCCATCGTGGTGATGGTGGTGGCGGCGGCGGAGACCTGCCGGCCGGATGGCGTCGGTGGCGGTGGCCTGCGCAGAGGGCCACTGCGCTAGCCGCGTGGTGTGGGGAAGGNCAGCTTGTTCTCGCCTGAGCGCGCCCGGCACGACGTTAGCCGGGGCGGCCCGAGTTGCCCCGATCGTTGCCGCGATGGCGGCAAGTACGATTTGTGGTATGCATACCACAAATGTGATTATGTAATGGACGTTAATTGTAGTAAAACTCTAACTTTCGTTATCACAAAGAATAAGCTTTCTACTGTGGCAATGTCAGGGAAATTGGATACATTGGAAGAATATAGAATAGAATAGATCATACAATATGGAATGACTTTTTTCTAGAATTTCTATATCAGCCATTTTGCGGTTTTGATGAAAAATAGAAGATTGTAATCATTGATTGATTATCATTAAAAATATCTCTTTGGTACAGGTTCTTTTCGTCTATGGATTCGTATTTTTTTTACAGATATTGATTTGCTATTTTTGTATAAAATCATTAGCGTGAAAATCATTGTAATTCCATTATGTTATATAGTGAAATCTAATGATTGATTAAATTTAATTGATAAAGTAAATTGGTTTAATTCAATAAAAAGAGGTTAAGGAGCAATGATAAAATTGTGACTGAGATCGCAACATTAAATTTAAATAAATAGTTATGGTTTAGAGTAATCTATGAGCTTCAAAATATTTAATTACTTTTACGATACATACAAGAACGTTTCCAAATAATACAAATCACTATATCTTATTTTTTTAATGGTTATTTTTTTAAATACCCCATTTCCTTCCGTTGTGAAAATACTATAAATTATGAGTGAAATTAGGTTTGATCGTCACTATTGAAGTGAATCTGAAATACTACACATTAATGCCCAAGACTCATTTCGTAAACTCGACCGATGTAGGGGTCTTAGTTAAGCGTTGTTAGTACAAATCTTGAAAAAGTTGGTAGAAATCTCAATTCAATTATGGTAAGTAGTTTACTAGTAGCCTGATGAACATTGAAACACTCTTATTTTTAACGTACACTTTTACATCCTTATTTTTCAATTTGTAAAATGTGAAGGAATTATCGCTCGGTTCAGTTAGTATCCATATAAAGTACAAAAGTTTTATAATTTTTATATGATTCAGGTAATTTAATAAAGTTTTCTTTTCTTTGCAGATTGTAGGATGGGGAAGGAGTGAAGCCAAAGGCGGCCCCACGAATGAACCAAATCTTGTTGATATGCCAATTGTATCACAAAAGGAATGCCGTGCTAGTAACATCGCCTTCCACTACTTCACTTCAGAGAGAACATTTTGTGCAGGGTCTCGGAATAGTAAGAGAATTAATATTGAGTTTATAAGGCGAACAGTTGATAATCGTTTCAAATCAGTTACAACTAACAATATAATTATATTAAACTATCTTTATTATTTTATTTACAATTAGGACAGACTAAAAAATATTTCTTACGTCAGCGTTTTTATTTTCTTCAAATGTTAGGGATATCGTCAATGTATTGCAAGTATCTACCGAAAAATGTCAACATTCCTTTGTATTTGTTCTTAAATTCACGGGCATGGAAACTTGCCAGAACGACGATATGAAGAGAGAGTACATTTTTCAGGGAGAAAAAAAGTGGAAATAAAATTTTGAATTTCGAGACACTTTGTATTATCAACACATACACAACATACATAACATTACATATATAGTTGGACGTAAAATTACACTTAATAACCCCAGAAACCCGATATAATAATAAAGATAAAATAA